>OU452225.1:5378851-5579928 GCA_911728455.2 Marthasterias glacialis | reverse complement strand
AAAGTGTAAGGTGAGTGAGAACATTCGATTTCGATTAATAAATTAATGTACATGTAATAATTTATTATATTTATGTACAACTTTTGCAGGGGTTTCATTGCTTTAGATATCTGGAATAAACAGTCGACAATTGGAAACTGATTTACTGATTGGGGTCATCTCAAGCTGTTTGCGTCGATCAATGGGATACACATCCATCACTAGATATCCTCCAGATGGACTCAATACCAGTCTGCAAACGCAGCCCTCTACATAACAAGTACCAACGAAAATGAGATTGTTTTTTTTATCATTTAATCCTGTCTTGAAACCATTACTTTGGTTTTGTACTTAAAGCCCCAGTTCAACATTGGTAAAGTGTCTGTAATTGCTTCCATTCCTTGCACAAATCAAGATATGTGTAATCAAACCAACTTGTGCAAATTTTGGCTCATTTCATTGTTTTATTTGCATTTGGCATATTTGTATACATTCCTATAGGCAGAGTTTTGGTCTCACTAGGTATCTAGCATGGAACGCTATGTAAGGAACGTTATTATCTATAAAATGACATATACTCCCAATAACATGCCCCTACAATGAACATTTGTTCGGGGAATGTCTTCAGTTGCCAAGATAGGTGATCGGCTCAATGACTGTGGGATTAACCATATCAGGACCGGGCTTTTTTTGGTTGTACGGGGACCGGGGAGGGGCACATAGTGCCCCCCCCCCCCTCCGTATTTTCCAAAGTGTTCAACCGATTTTGATGAAACTTGCCACAAATGTTCATTTTACCAAGTTCTACATGATGACGTCACAAAATTTCGAAAAATCATCACTAGCGGGCGTTTTTGACTGTTTTTGCCCATTTTTTGGTCAAAAATCGGTTTTTTTTGCCATAACTTCTGTATTTGTTTTCCGAATGTTTTGAAACTTGGCAAACTTGTACATTTTAACAAGATAAATATAATTTGAACCTAATTTAGTCACTAAAGTTATCTTTAGGGGGCATAATAATTCATTAACTTATCCCATTTTCGGGGAAAAAAATGTTTGTTGCGTTTTTTTCACTTAACAATCAAAATGGCCGCCGCCAAGGGCCCAGGGAGAAATATTAAGGCTTGATTGACAAATTTGAACATTTTTTGGGTCTGAAAAGTAATAAAATAGCAGGTTGAAAATGTTCCATTGTTAAAAAAAACTTGATATGATTTGACCCCCTAATTACAGGCTGAAAACACAAAATCCAAGATGGCCGCCAAAAATGGCGGCCATTTTGAATTCCCAAAACCATTTCAGACTATCACGTGACTCACCACTATCACTTGTCTGGCAAAAAAACCTAAAATAAGTGGAAATTATGTCCAGAAAGATTTTAAAATCACTAAAAAACAGTCAAATCGTGTGACCCATGGCAACAACTAACCTCCCGTATCAATTTTTTTTTGGCCAATATGATCCGAGATAAATTTTAGGAAAAGTCAGAAAATTTTGCGGTGATCGGACTAAGCGTTAAAAAGTTACGGAGAAAAAATTGGTAGGGGGGGGGGGCACATTGTGCCCTTCCCGGTCCTGATAGGGTTAAGATATCGAGTGACACGCGACCTGCCCGGCGCACATTGTTGGCTTGACAATTAGTGGCAAAGTGTTTTGTAATGCTTCACTGAGGGCCCAGGATGCAGGTGTCTTACAAGTGTATATTATTTTTAAACCCGTGGATTAGGCATTTGCATCTAGCATGCAACGGTTCCAAACGTTATTACTTATAACAAGGTGAAGCTTGACCACCCACAAAGGAAAGTATGACGATTGAGTAGATAAATAAATCGTATAAAGTCTCCACATCGAATTAACACCAAATCATGGTAGTTTCAAGGTGTCATTTTCTCTCAGTTTCTGATCCAGCAAATTCAATCAGCATTTTTATTTAAGTAAAGTTAAAGAGGTCGATTTTTTTATAACTATTTTAGTATTATGTGCAACCAAATATGTTTTTTTTTGCAAAGTCCAATAACCTTCTTCAAACACGAAACCTGTCTTGTAAGGATTTTGCGACAATATTTCGCAAGCGTAACTATTATCGCACCAGTATTCATGGATAAGTTTTGCCTTCTTGTTATTAAGTCCGGTTAATAAAAATGAAATAGGATAAATGTATGGCCGCCATTTCCAAGTGACCCACTATCGCACCTGTCTTCTTGAGTATGTTTTACTATACATATATTTACATCCACATTCGCGTTTAGGTTATTGATTACTTTGTTGTTACTGGTTGACAGTTAGCTATGTGGAACTCTTGTCTATTGAATTCTTTGATGGTTTTCGTTTGCCCCTGTAAATCTACAATTAATAAATTGTCACTTGCATTCTAAGTTAGAGAGTTTGACAACAGATTAGTTGTCTGTATCTTATTGCATAAATTGTTTGTGTCTTTCAGCTGGTCATTCATAATTGATTACAAAATGCTTAGTATTTTACATCCATAATTTTTGATCTGACCTCAGAATTTTAATGACATCTCTTCATTTTTGTAACTGTTTTATGCCCTTTATGGTTATGAATATTTATGTATTTTTGTGTTCTTTTTACAGTAATGAAGAAAAAAAAATGAAAATGAAGTGATAGTATAATTGTTTAAGTAAAACAAAACAAAGTAAATAAATTAAAAAATAATATTATCAAACATAACACAATGACATTGATTCTATAAGCCTACCTGAAAGATTCATCCTTATTGTTGTAACATTTACACCCTCATATGCCCACAGGAACGCCCCGACTGATGCTGGCAGACTGGTCTGTATTTTGACAATTGTCCTCTTGATATTGTCTGGTAATGAAGACGCTCGCTGAGAAGTATCATTCCAACCCCCGGTGTCTTTTAAAAGTTGCGTTTTTATCAGACGAGAGAATTCAGGTTTCCCATTGCTATGTGTCCCATTTGGATCCAGCACGATGTAGCTTCCAATATAAGTTAATCCTTCAATACCAGGATCAGACACTGTCACACTAGTAAAGTCCAGAACGGTCAGAATACCTGAAAAATAATATGGCCATTTCACATTCATGAGATTAGATTATCGAGGCATTATTTTACATGCTGTGTTAGGGTCAAACAAAAGATATAGATCAATCTGTCTGGGTACCATCGCTCCAAGATAATATGTGCGTCTATAGTTTCATTGGAGTCATTTTGTGCTTTGCTCCAGTCCAAAGGCAGAACAACACTTGTATTAACCCTATCAGGACCGGGCTTTTTTTGGTTGTACGGGGACCGGGGGGGGGGGGGGGGGGGGCACATAGTGCCCCCCCTCCGTATTTTCCAAAGTGTTTGACCGATTTTGATGAAACTTGCCACAAATGTTCATTTCACCGAGTTCTACATGATCACGTCATAAAATTTCAAAAAATGTCACTAGAGGGCGTTTTTGACTGTTTTTTGCCCGTTTTTGGTCAAAAATCGTGTTTTTGCCATAACTTCTGTATTTTTTGTCCGAATGTTTTGAAACTTGGCATACTTGTACATTTTAACAAGATAAATATAATTTGAACCTAATTTAGTCACTGGAAATATCTTTAGGGGGTATAATAATTCATTAATTCATCCGATTTTTTGCGTTTTTTCACTTAAAAATCAAAATGGCCGCCGCCAAGGGCCCAGGGAGAAATAATCAGGCTTGATTGAATAATCTGAACATTTTTGGGGTTTGAAAAGTAAGAATTTGCAGGTTGAAAAATGTTTCATTGTTAAAAAACTGGATATAATTTGACCCCCTAATTACAGGCTGAAAACACAAAATCCAAGATGGCCACCAAAAATGGCGGCCATTTTGAATTCCCAAACCATTTCAGACTATCACGTGACTCACCACTATCACTTTTCTGGCAAAAAAATCTAAAATAAGTGGAAATTATGTCCAAAAAGTTTTAAAAATCACTAAAAAAACAGTAAAATCGTGTGACCCAAGGTCAAACAATAGGTTGCCATGGCAACAGCTAACCCCCGGTATCAATTATTTTTTGCCAATATGATCGTAGATATATTTTAGGAAAAGTCAGAAAATTTTGCGGTGATCGGATTAAGCGTTAAAAAAATTACGGGGAAAAAATTGGTAGGGGGGGGGCACATTGTGCCCCCCCCCCCGGTCCTGATAGGGTTAAGTTGGCCTATACCGTTTTGTTGTCAATCATGAAAACTCATCCTAGTATGTTCAAAGAAGTGAACAAATAGTATTTGCAGATGATCATTAATAAAATGTATAAAATAACTAATGGAAATGGAAGTTTAGATGTAAATATTTATAACATGTAGCCTATGTCGTTTACTTGATTGTGGTGTCGCTAAAACGCAGTAGACTAAAACGCTGTGATAAGGCCAATGGTGTTTTGTACAACCGAGGGGGCAAATGGCACCCGACGCAAAGCCGAGGGTGCCATTTGCCCCCGAAGATGTACAAAACCCATGGACCCCGTCACTAGGCGTGCAAAAAGTGTTTTGTCATACTATATAGCATGGTAATAGATTGGAGGCGATATGTTGCCATATTCCAACATTAATACGACGAAATTGGCAAAGGGACAGACGGACAAAGGCAAACGAATTGTAAGCAACAAAGGCGGTCGTTGACAAAATATTTCTTCACTGTTCGCACAGGAACATACCAGCGTAATTACAACCTCAACCGGGGGTATTTCTAAAAGCGCACGAGGCGGCAGAAACGATCAACGGTGGGCACGATCAATGTAACGTAGCAGCAGCAGCAGAAGCAGCAGCAGCAGTAGCAGCAGCAGCAGCAGCAGCAGCAGTAGCAGCAGCAACAACAATACCCTTCCGTCAACCCCTTTGTGGCTTATCTGTGTAGCCGCGAACCAACTTCAGCGAAGACCAAGTCAGCGCGCACGAGTGGCGAAGCCACAAAGTGCTTTTCAATCTTGTCAGGACATTCTAATGTTTTTCTTTATTTCTCGATTTTTGCTACCCTAGCAGGGTAGTTGAAGTTAGTTCCTCCAACAGTGACACGTTGCTGGAGGGCAGATGGCGTGATGGAGTGTAAACTTTAAGTTGGAACAATGTTATTTGAAATATTTGTGCATATTTAGTAAAAGTTTTAAAGCATTTTTCTGTGAGATAGGAAGCCTATGCAGATCTTTCAAGGTTCGAGTGATATGAAATAACTTTCTGGACAAAGTTAGAACACGAGCTGCTGTGTTTTTGTATGTGCTGAAGACGAGAAACCTGGAGGTTTTAAAGACACTGTCGAGTCAAATATGGCGCCCAAATTACGTGCTGGTGATGACAGGGTTATCTGCGATTCACCAAATGTAATAAATGGAAGATAAACATTTGATATAGCAAATCACATTTTTTTTTAAAAAGAATGATGATGTGTTGTATATTCCAAAGTGTGTCCTTGGAGGGAAGTTATTAATGAGACATGTTACATTTGTTGTCACAACTACCTAAAACGATCAAGATATTTAAAAATACCACCTGAAAAAGGTTTTTTTTAGATGTGCCTTTTCAACAAATTAAACTTGGATACAAATTGTACGGTGTAATTTCCATAAAATGTAAGGTATGCAGGAAGTCTGTAATCTGTAGTGGCTAGTGTTTTGTGATGTAACAGGTTAGATGATCCATACCTTGACAGTTTATCCCTGTGAATCCTGGTGCACATTCCCCTTCGCATTCACCCGTTGTTCCATTACACGATACACCGGCATCACAATGACAAGTCTGAGCACAGTCAGCTCCGTACGTTCCACCAGTACATTCTGAAAACATAAAACAAACAATCAACACAAATATATTCAGTTATTTTCTAAACAGCTTCATAAGTTCAGATAATGTCTGCAGTTGAGAGTTTTATTCAAATTGAAGGTGACAATAATGTTCCAGTTACTTTGATGTTGATTTACATATGTTCAGTAGCACCATGCTTACAAATAGCTAAACATTTAATCCAGTTAATCTTGATAAAACTTAGTGAGCGTGGCACGATCGGCGCGTGTGACGTGCGTGCAAGGGGTCAGTGAAGTAAAACCTGTGTATTGATGTTTTGTTTCAGATGGAATAAAAGTAAGTGTACGTGTTTTTTCTGGAAAGTCAAATTTTGCAAGACTTTTTCCTCTAGTTGGTCGTCCTCCCTGACAGTCCAACTAGTATGCGCTCGACTTGTCCTTCGTATCGAGCAGGACCAAATCACACTGTTCTAAAAGAGATGACTTTGCATCCTTGGCCATTGTATCAAGCAAAGACCATATCACATTGTTCACAAGTTTCTAATGAGACATTTTTAACGTACCAAATACAATCAAGAAATGTTAACAATACCAGCTGAACAAGAGTTTAGAGGTACCCTGCTTAAACAAGGATAAAAATCGTGTGGTGCAATTTCCATAAAATGTAAGTCTTGCAGGAAGTCTGGGTTCTGTAGTGGCGGCTTATGTAATAATTATGATGTCATAGGGTTAAATGATCTATACCTCCTTGACAGTTTATCCCTGTGAATCCTGGTGCACATTCCCCTGCGCATTCACCCGTCGCCCCATCACACAATACATCAGCAGCACACTGACAAGTCTGACCACAGTCAGCTCCGTATGTTCCACCAGTACATTCTGAAAATAATCAAGTGTTATTACTTATAACAATCTTGCATCATTACGGAAACCCATTTAAATCTAAATACCTCTTCTAAATAACAATCCGCCGACTGCCACACAACTGCCTGTTGGCCGTCGCTTTACTTTCAGCCTCCACAGTGTCCATTTAAGTATCAGGCTGCTGCCACAGCATAGTGTACATAGCGGATGCATATCGGTGCATTGTCGTAGATGTTAATCACGAAGTGAAATCTAGACTATTCCATTTCACAAGTCAAAGGCGAGTAATAGTTAAGCCAGGATTCACCGGGTGATTATATAATGCAACAGTGCATGACATAAATGTTTGTTTGGTTTCATATAACTCATTTTTATACCTTGTCATTTGATTTTTGGTTCACAATAAACACAAAATAGACACAAAAACTCATCCCACCACACTCTACGTTTAAAAAAAATCACCTCCTAAACAGTAGAGAGTAGACCACGTTGCAATCGGGTAAAGAATGTTGGAAGTGAAGCATGTGTTAATATTAAATAAATGACAACTATTGACCATAAGATGACCATTGGCCAAATGTTATGAACATCCTTTACATGGATTAAAAAAAATGTAAAAAAAAACACATAAATAATTAAATTTAAATAGAAATATAGTTTTATTCCACAAAATGACCACTGCTGACCCGGTATTTTCATTTTCATCACGTGACGTTTGACCAAAAAACAAAAAAACAAAACTAGAGCACAATGTTTAAGCAACACAAAACACAACTATCAGCCGACCCTACATGGGGCTCTGGTTAAGATGCATGTGACCAAATATGGCTGACTTCGGCAGGATTGTGGAAAAAAAAGCATTTTCATTTATTTCAGTTAAATGACTCCTACGTGACCCGTAGGTGACCTTTGACTCAATAGCTAGTACATGCTTTGGTCAGTTGTCATTATGTCCAAGTTTGGTTACAATTGGCCACAGCGTTTGGAAGTTATAGCTTTTGTCATCTTGATCACCTGACTTAACCCTATCAGGACCGGGGGGGGGGGGGGGCACAATGTGCCCCCCCTACCAAACTTTTTCCTGTTACTTTTAAACGCTACATTCGATCGCCACCAAATTTTCTGACTTTACTTGAAAATTATCTAGGGTCATTTTGTCAAAATACGATTGTTATTGGAGGTCAGTGGTTGCCATGGCAACCGTTTGTTTGAACCCATATTACTCGTTTTTTGTGATTTTTTGTGATTTTGGGGCATTTTTTAGCAAAATGTTATGTTTTTAAGTATTTTTAGTGGCCAACAGTGATACCGAAATGTCACATGATAGTTTGAGATGCATTGTGGGAATCCAAAATGGCCGCCATTTTGGCGGCCATCTTGGATTTTGTATTTTTAGCTGTTTTTTAGGGGTTCGAACTTTGCAAAATTTTGTATCTATGGAATATTTTCAACATTACAATTTTGAACTTTTGAGGTCTAGAAATACTATAGAGTTGTTAGTTAGGCCTCATAAATGCACACTCGGACCCTAAAAGGACTGTTTACATCGATTTTTAAGTGGAAAAATGTAAAAACGTGATTTTTTCCCAAAAATTACATAAAACAGCTTGTTTAGCGCCCTCAACGGTAACTCTGGTAAAGAAAAAGGTGTTTATGTTCTTGAGGATGTCAAGAAAGACAAATTTGCAAAGTTTTACAGAATTCTGGCAAAAAATATGGAAATTATGGGAAAAATACGATTTTTGACCAAAAATGGGCAAAAAAACTACAAAAATTACTTTTAATGCAATTTTTTTGCTTTTTTTTTTTGCACCATCATGTAGAACTCGGTGAAATACACATTTGTGGCAAGTTTCATAAAAATCGGCTCAAGACTTTGGAAAATACGGAGGGGGGGCACAATGAGCCCCCCCCCCGGTCCCCGTAAGTCCAAAAAAAGCCCGGTCCTGATAGGGTTAAACAACTGTACTCTAGTGACCCATATTTTGCCTTTAACCAAATTCTGTGTTAACCCCTTATGAAGTATGAACCAGGGATAATACTTGCAAAGCTTGGCCTCGATCGGACACAAATAAACTGTGTGAGAAGAAGCATGTAGTTTTCACTAATTTGACCTCTAATAGCCCCTCTGTGCTGAAATAGAAAACAAATCGGGCCTTGCAACTTTAACATTCCTGTAATAAGGCCCTTATTTTTTTATTTTTCTTTATTACATTTTTTTATTTTTTCAAAAATCATATTTCCCCAAACAATTTACATTTGAACATACATGTAATGTTGTTTTCTGTATGGGAAGCATGCTCAGAAGAATATATTGGTATAATAATACTACCTTTGTTGCAGCCAAGTCCTTGGTATCCAGCAGCACAACTGCAGCCGTATGGATCCGGTAAACAGAACAACATTCCTCTGCAGGTAGAACCATCTGAAGGTAACCCAACAGAATCACAGTGGAGGCTTCCATCTTGGCCAAACCGATTAGGTCCTAGCACTGTAATAAAACGGTACTTTATGTAAAAGTATAACGACAACAAAACTCAACTATTCAAACAATAAACAGACCACAACAAATTCTTATCAACCTATGGATAAAACTATGGTTCTTTTGGATAATTGTGTGATAATTCCATCCATTGGTCACATTGTTTTAAATTATTTTTTTATTTTAAATAAACTATTTGTTTTGTTCTTTCTCTCTGTTTTAATCGCCATCGGAAACAGTTACTTACATGTTTCGCAGGTGTCGCCACTGAAACCAGGTTGACAGATACAGACACCACTGACGTCATCACACACTCCGCCGTTAAGACATATCGGACAGTCTGCATCACACTCTGGTGAGTTCCATTTATTTTTTGGACATCCTTTGACAATGAATGATAACAAAGACATAAAAAGCCTTTACACACCTGAGAAACTTCTTTAGTTGTTTGTATTTTTTTTTATTTTTTTTATTCAAAGATATAATATAGAACTTTGTCATACGTTGAACGGAACATAATAAACACAAATAAGAATCTGATTTCAGTTTTGGTTTTACGCTTACTTATCGGTTTACAGGCATTCTTTTTTTTTTATTTTAATGAACCCATTTTTGGCTTCCCAAGCACATTGTAATAATATAAAAAAATAAAAAATACTGGCGACGGTGTGTAAAAGACCCATTATAATAAAAAGTAGTGTACTCGCAAAATAGAAACAAAATCAGGCAATGCCAGAGGACAATTTGCATAAAGGCGTTAAAATTCAATTTCAGGCGTATTATGAAATAACCCTCACCGATAATAGCTCGACAGCGACTTGGTTGTTGTTTTCTGTCAAAGTACTAGCTCAAGTCACACGATTGAGCCCGGCATGCGTTAAACGAACGGGTAATACGCCCCATGTGGTTCGAGTGTGCAGCGGAATAGGCAAAGTCCAACACTCAACCATTATGCTCAACATAATTATTATTGTTATCAATATAAGTTTATTATTTAATCAGGTGCCAACGATATTATTTCGTTCTCACAAAATAATATATCTCAAAAGGACCTCCTAGTGGAGAAACACTTATTATAATTTATCACAGAAGTGTTAAATTAACACAAGACCGGGCTTTTTGGGATATGCGGGGACGCGGGGGGGGGGGGGGGCACATAGTGCTCCCTCCTCATTTTCCAAAGTTTTTGTGTGATTTTGATGAAATCTGCACATTGTTCTTTTCACCAATTTGTACAGGACGACGTCAACAAAATTTCTAAAATCGTCACTAGAAGACGTTTTTGAATGTTTTATTTTCTGTAAATTGTTGGTCAAAAATCGTGTTTTCCCCACAATTGCTATATTTATTTGTCCAAAATACTTGGCAAAGTTGTTTATTTTAACAAGATCAATATAATTCCCAGCTAATTTAATAACTGGAGTCACTGTTGGGGTGCCTTAATCCATTATTAGATCCCCCCTGATTTCACACAAATAATCAAAATGACACCGCACAGGGCAATAATAGGACTTGGTTGACAAATCTAAATTATGTTTTGGTCTGACAAGTTAGAAACTAGCATGTTGAAATTATTCCTTTGTTTAAAAAAATGGTAGGGTCTTATCATTTGACCCCTATTTACATGCTGGGAAAAAAATCCAAGATGGCCGCCAAATATGGTGGACATTTTGAATTTCAAAAACATTTTAGGCTATCACGTGATTAATACTTTTCTGGCAAAAAAAGTCACTAAAAAATATTAAAATCGTGTAACCCAAGGTCAAACAAAGGGTTGCCATTGACCCTAGATTTAATTTGGGAAAAATCAGCCAATTTCGCGGTCATCGTTCTAAGCGTTAAAGGTTAAGGGCCAAACTGTGGTGGGGGCACATTGTGACCCCAGTCATGATAGGGTTAACTAAATTTGTTGTACCTGCTGCGAAATACATGATTTGAACTGGTCTTTCGACAGCGGACACTCTCATAGTGGTTTACTATAATAGTATAGTTGAACAATCTCTTGAATATGAGCGGTACTCGTCACACGTGTAAGGGTAATTTAAAACCATACTCTCGATCCCCAATGCAGTTATGTAATAATTTACAACTCAATTAATTAACAAGGGAAATATACTCTGTAACAGTAATGTACTCTCTACAGAAACAAATTTACATACCTCTGACAATTAATCTGAATATTGCCTGACGTCCACTTGCCCGATGTTTAGGATAATGACACTCATACACACCACTGTTAATAGAAGTCACATCGTGAATGTTCCACTCTAGGAGACCTTGTTGGCTGCTGACAGGTGTACTGCCATTGTGCCTCCACTGAGTCTCGGCGCTGGTATCAACTTTTGATTCTACACTCAGTCTCACGTCATCATCCAGGCTCACTGTCTGACTCAATTTGGTTGGAAGAATAGACGCTGCAGAAACAAAAGTTGGTTGTTAATATTTCAATCAGGACTGGGCTTCTTTGACTGGGGAGGGGGCGTGACAGGTTTCGGGTGACATGATGCTAAAACTCCAAGCACGAAGAATAAAACAAAAATGGTTTTAACTGCTAGTTCACGGCGCCTGAATTCATTTATATGCCAACGCTCTTCCGTCACAACTCGATAGTAAATGAGAATTTGCACATTATTTGGGGCGCATTTTACACCGCGCTCTGCACCGCGAAATGTTTTGTCCTTACTTTGGACGCCATGCAGCATGCCACATTTTTTCGGGCTCCATAGAATCAACAACCCAACCCTCTAGAACAGGTCACTGAAAACGAGTGCTAAAAAGGTAGAAATGAGATAAAAGAAAACAGAAACTGACAAGATGACTATTGATATTGCGTATATTTTGAGACGAGTAATAAGTAACGGAAGAATGATAAAGGTATACTTTGAAAGTAAGTCAGTACGTCGGAAGAAACTGCATGAACACTATTGAGTATTTTGCTTGAGGGACAACTACTTATCCTTAAAATTCCACTGTAAGCCACGCCCACTTCACTCAAACTTGGTCCAATTGAGCAGTCCATTGGAATTGCATGGAGCTAGCTTTTGTAAGAGGATTCATGTATGTTCAATTTAGTATTTGGACTTGGTTTTACATATGTTTTTCCTAGACTCGAGGTCTTCTCAGAATCGTAAGTTTTTGTTAAAACAAACACATTTGAATGATGAAGTGAATTTCGGTAAAGTTACACACAGACACGCATGCCAGTTTCAGAGCCGGACGTATATCGATGTTAATAGAAGTGAGAAGATACGGCAGCATTTTGCGCAATGACCTGCCAACAGGATATTTGATGTAAATTGGCAGAGCGAAACATATCGTCACTGGTCACAAGAAGTAACACCAACTTCTCCATTGGGACGAAACCGACATCGGCGTTTTCACGAATATACACGAACTGTCAAAAGGCGTAATTAAAGTTAAAACTCGCTAATTTCCCTTATCCGGAAACCACAGATTGCAATTTAAATCCCCTTAGTTTGTTCTCTAAAAATTAGGCCTTTCTATTCATACACTAATTTTGTTTAAAAAGATTGGTTAAATGCCATAGTAATTAGTAAAAGATATGTGTCACTTCATGAAAACGCAAAAGTAGGCTGACCTACTTTAAGTACCATGTTTTTACATAGAAAAATAGCGCGCATGTCACGTGATCACACTCACACTGAAGTTCGTGTCACTTCGTGAAACTGCAAAAATGGGTTGACCTACATTTACGCTCTTTTGCCACAATACATTTTATGCACATTTTGAGGTAAGTGTCACTTCGTGAAAACGCAAAATACGATTTTTGACACCCATTTGCCCATTTTTAATGATCATGCCAAAGTATGTGTCAGTTCGTGAAAACGCTAATCTCGGTTTTGAACATTTGGAGAGGTTGGTGTTACTTCGTGGGACCGGTGATGATATGTGGTGTGGCAAAATGTACGGTTGGGCGGAACAACATGTGAAGGTCCCTTGGCGGAATAGTAATCCGCCCGGGCGGAATAGTATTTCGCCCGGGCGGAATAGTGGAGCATGTTTTTTTCAGCATGTCCAGCTATGCTTCCGTACGGAAGCGTAGTTAGGACTTACCGAAAAAAAAATCGGGCTCCACTATTCCACCCGGGCGGATTACTTTTCTGCCCGGGAGGATTACTATTCCGCCCGGGCGAATTACTACTCCGCCTGGGCGGATTACTATAGCAATCCGCCCGGGCGAAATAGCAATCCGCCCGGGCGGAATGGTAGTCCGCCCGGGCGGAATAGTAATCCGCCCGGGCGGAATAGTGGAGCATGATTTTTTTTCTCAGTATGTCCTAACTACGCTTCCATACTTCCGTAAGATACTGAGGGACTCTGATATTATTATTGGTTTCCTTTCGAACTCGGTACACCGTGAGAAAAAATTAACGTGATCAATCACGACAAGTCAACACAGACGTGGGACAAGATAAGTCAATCGATCACGTACCACCACATACGAGTGGGTAAACTCCATTCTGTACAAATTGCATTGTTAATATTCAAGATAGTATGAATATTTATAGATTTTATGGAATTCAACCAATCAATGCTTCCGTATGAAATCGGCTGAAGAGCCCACAGGCTACGTACAAACGGAAAACAGCTTTCTCAAGGCTGTAACGAGAGCAGTTACCACACGATAGCAGTCTCACACGATATCATGTACGCTATATGACCAGTAGAGGGCGCGGCGGTACTTTGGTTCTACAGTGACAAATACGGTACGTTACAGACTTGATTTTAAGTCTATAGCACCCCACACAGTCCAGCACGGAGTCCGTTAGGACGATACACACGCGCACACGCACACTGTCCACGCAAGGAGTCAGGTAGGACGACAGCCTTGTTGCGTTTGTAAACGAAAGCTTATGCAAGATGGGGGCGGTGCTTTTTATATGATGGCAAATCACAGTCACGTAGCTGTGACCGCTGAGCAAGGATTTTGACCCCTACATCACTTGTGCACGTGTGGTGGTGCATCACGCTATGCACAGGCTGGTTGTTTTGTGTGAAATGTTGGATCATAGAGCAATGAACAGAGTCATTATGTTCCTTGCTCTACGGTTGGATCATAGAGATGGGTTGTAGCTCTATGGTTGGATCAAGAAATAGTAAACGATGGTCAAATCTCGGCTGCTGACATGCTACAAATCAACGACATTCGTTCAGAGCAGAGACGGCTGAACTATACAGATACAGAGAGACAGTCCTTCATCATTTCAGGTAGGCCTACCTTCAATGCTGTCCTTGGAAAAGCAAATAGCTATATACATTTAAATTGAATGAAAATTTTCGAAAAGGCAATCATTGAAGGGCATGGCACACTTGTAAGTGTGTCCACTGGATACAGTAAATCTGTTTTTTTAGGCAGCCCCGCCATTACAGTTGTACCTTTCTGAACACGTGTACACATTGTAAGCAACAGGTTGCGATTGACGTCGCTGCGAAGAAGTAACTACAAACCAATGGAAATACCTTTTTAGTAACATTTGCATAATGAGCTCCGCCTTGAGTTTTGGCGAGATACAGAGGCATCAAGGCTCGACGACGAATAGTCACGCAACTAGAAATTGAGAGTTTGTGAACAAACTCACGGGATTCGGCTGGAACGTAATAAAGTGATTGCGTCATTGAAAACAAGGTCAAATTTGTGTGCTGTGCTGATGGGCAAAATTTTTATTTGTACCTTGTGTTGATCTTTAGGCCTGAAGGTCAGTCATATGAAACTTCAACTTCCGGTTTTTACAGGAACTATGGGTCAAATGGGGTCACACTCTGCGATAGTTGTACAGTATTTCAAGGGCTTGCATATGGTGCACAAATATCCTGTGTAACTTTTATGATTCCCCAAATATGATTTTTTAAACATTAAACGTTGATTTGATATAATGACGTCATCGATGATGCCATAATCCGAAAAAAAATCCAGATTCATCTACACAGTAATGTCTAAGGCAACAGTAAGCTTCAAGTCTGTATCACGTTTAGTTGATGAATTTGAATTTACTATCTGTGAAATTTCAACATCCTTTTCAACCGGAAGTAAGGGTCAAATGGGGTCATATCTTCAACACATTTTTTTAGAATGGTTAACCAAGCTTTCAGATGAAGTGATGATTATTAATGAATACCGTTTTGTTATTGAACAATAATCTTTTTGAAAAATAAAATTTCAACTTCCTGTTTCGACCGGAAGTCAAGGTCTAATTGGGTCACAAACTGTGTAAGATGTGCAGAGTAGTTAAAGAGCTTTTATATGGTGCAAAGATCTTGTATGTATCATTTACGGCTCTTCAGATATGAATTTTTGAAAAATTAAACGTTGATTTATTGTAATGACGTTATCGATGACGTCATCATCCAGAAAAAACAGTGCGGTTTACTGCACAGTAAAGTTTAAGGTAATAGTAATTTTCAAGACTGTACCTCGTTTAGTTAATGACCTATGAAATGTTGTTACATGTAAACTTCAACTTCCGGTTTCGACCGGAAGTCAAGGTCAAAGGGGTCACACTTTCTGTAAGACATGTAGACTGGTTAAAGTGTTCTCAGATGAAGTAATGGTTATTACTGTAGCCTGTTTTTTATTGAAATATGATTTATAGGAAAAATGACATTTTAACTTCCGGTTTCGACCGGAAGTCAAGGTCAAATGGGGTCACACACTGTGTAAGATTTGTAGAGTAATCAAAAAGCTTTCATATTGTGCAAAGATCTCGTATGTAACATATACGGTTCCTTAGATATGGATTTTTTAAATATTAAACGTTGATTTAATATAATGACGCAATCAATGACGTCATCTTTTACGGCCAGAAGACAATGTCAAACTGGTATTATGTCTGTGCAAAAGTTTGAGCAGGCTAAACGATCTTCAAACTGACATTTAAATTTTGACAACATGATAAGCAGTTCTTGAATTAAGAATTTTTAGAAATTTTGAACTTCCGGATTCGACCGGAAGTAAAGGTCAAATGAGGTCAAGTTATGCATGTAGTAGAAGAATCTTGAACGTAACGCTTCTGGTTCTGAAGATATGAATTTTCAAATTATTTAACGTTTATTTAACGTAATGAATTCATCAGTGACGTCATCATTCCAAAAAAAGTTGCGGTTTCGTCTACTCACCTAGGTTGATGTTCATGAGAAGTTTCAAGTTCATATGAGTTTCAGTTTTTCTCAAAATTTGCGGAGAAGGTTCAGGCAGAAGAAGAAGTCGAGAAAAACTAGACATAGAATTTTTGTTTATTACAAAAATACGGTGTTCGGTTGAACGTTACATGATGACGTAGTTCAAAAACATTGAACATAAAAAGGTGATTGTGTATACAATGTTTGTTTTTTATAGTTAAACTTGTACCACACTTTGTAACAACTCCCGTTTCTTGACAAATGTTTATGTTTTTGTTACATTGTCATCAGGTTTTTTGGTTTTATTTTGCACCTCAAAGCCCTTTAAAAATTTCGCCCATCTGGCACGGGATATTGTACATACAGATTTTGCAATGCCAGTTGTATTATATTATTTCAATTATTTATTTGTATTTTCCTGTTTAACCTGAAGACAAGGTTAAATGATTACGTTTAATGTTGTGTATGTCGTTTCTTAAGTTTCTTAAGTTATTACTAGCAAAAATTAAAAATTCAAATGTTTGGTTGAGAAATTATTTTTTGTTGAAAAATTTAATTTCAACCTCCGGTTTGAACAAGAAGCAAAGTTTATACTTGCGTAGATGGTTATTTTCCACTCACTATTCCCAACAGCGCCTCTTTTGTTGGACCAAAGAGAGCGCTTTGGGAATTCCCCAAAGTTCGCGGCATATGATTTTACAAATTCTAAACTTTGATTTCTTGTAATTTAATGCCACATGACGTCATTATAACGTTATTAGGTCTGTGGTGTAATGATACCAAGGTTCAACTATATCTGTTGAGTTTCAACGTTCAATCAATCTCAATCTTAAGTTCGAAAGTTGTTCTTTATACAAAAAAAAACGAAGACAAGCTTTGACCCAGGGTAATGTTTGTTTGACATTGGCATCAGGTTTTATTTTGTTTTTTTGTTTTGCACCTAATGAAAGCCCTTTAAAATGTTCGCTCATCTGGCAAAGGATGTTATGCATTACAGATTTCAGAATCCCATTGAAATGTTTTTAGAAAAGTGTGCCATAATGCGATCGTTAATGCAAAGCCACTCCGGATTTTTAGGTTTAGTTTTTCAACTGAAAATCTTATGTTACGATAAAAAAGCCGGTTCTAAACGAAAGCAAGGTCAAACACTAACAAAACACTTTTGTCGTGGAAAAGACCATGGAAATAGCCTATTGGTAGCATTTGTGGTTTTCAAGATACAAATTTTCTCGCTATTTAATGTAATGACGTCATCAATGACGTCATCAGTCCAAAAAAGTGGTGGTTTTGGTGCGAGACGTTATCTCTCAACTATTGCGATTTTCCGCTTTGCACGTAGCGCTCAATGTTTCTAAAATCTTTATTCCCAACAGTGCCCTCTTTCGTTGGACCAAAGAGAGCGCCGTTGGGTATTCCCCAAAAATTCGCGCCATATGAGTTTTACAAATTTTAAACTTTGATTCATTGTAATTTAATGCCCGATGACGTCATTATGACGTAGTTAGGTTTGTAGTGTCTTATAACCAAGGTTCACCTATCTATTGAGTTTCAGCGTTCAAATCAATCTCAATCTTGAGTTATTCTGTAGATAAGCTTGAAAGTTGTTTTTTGATGAAAAAACACGGAGGCGAACTTTGACCAGGGTAACGACTCGGAAGTTAAGGTCGTACGATTTTGGCGTTAACTTTTCAAATGTTGTCCAAGTCTTTATCTATTTGATGCCTAAGTATGAACATCATAACTTGTATTTTCGTTGAGATACAGCAACAAGCAAATGGTCATTTTTCAACATTAAAAACCTTGTCATGACGTCATCAATGTCGTCATCATTCCAAAAAAGTGGCGGTTTCATCTACTCACTATTACCTATGTACACAGTAAGTTTTAAATTTGTACAAGCTTTACTTTTGTTTAAAAGTGCTGGAGAAGTTTCGGGGGGAAAGAAGAACACGAGGGGGAAAAAAACCAGAACAATAACAATAGTTTTTCGGCTGTTGGCCGAACACCTAAAAAACTAGAAATTGAGTTTGTGAACAAACTCACGGTGTTCGGTTGAACGTAATAATATAGCGATCACATAATTCAAAATTTTAACCTCAATATTGTGTGCAAGTTTCTGTCTCTTTGTGCTGTGCGTGCTAACGGGCAAAATATTTATTTGTACCTATTGTTGATCTTTAGGCATGAAGGTTTGTCATATTAAACTTCAACTTCCGGTTTGACAGGAACTAAAGGTCAAATGGGGTCACACTTTGTGCATAACATCTAGAATTGCCAGAGAGCTCAAAATTGATGTAATGATTATTAATGTACCACGTTTCATTAATAAGATACACAATTTTGTATGTAAAAACTTATACTTCTGGTTTCGACCGGAAATGAAGGTCAAATGAGGTCACACATTGTAAACATTTGTAGAATCGTCGAAGGGCCTTAAAATTAAGTTATTATATTAATACACAAAATAACATTATTCAGATACGATTTTTTATAAACCAAACTATTTCTTCCGGTTTCGACCGGAAGTAAAGGTCAAATGGGGTCACACCCTGTGTAAGATTTGTTTAATACTTCATGACCTTTCATATGGTGTAAAGATCATGTCTGATTCTGGAGATATGAGTAATTTAATATAAACTTCAATTTAATATAATGACTTCATCGATGACGTCATCATTCCAAATTGTGTTCTTTGTCATGTACACGCTGTGGTCTAGGTATATAGTAAGGTTGAAGTCCGTACATGCTTTATTTTTTGAGATAGCAAAATATTTTTTTTTCGACCTCGTGTATCAAATTCGTTGTGACGTAGCTCTGACGTCATATATCACATTTTTAGAATGCTCGTGAGCTAACAAAAAATTATGCATTGAAAGTTTGTTCATATCTTTATTCACTTAGGCTCTAGAGCTTGAAATAACATGAATTTTAACTTTAACTTCCGGTTTTGACCGGAAGTAAAGGTCAAATGGGGTCACGGTGTGCATACAATTTTTTTCCCACATCACAAGACCTTTCATATGCACCAAAGATTTTGAATGTAGCATTTGCCGTTCTTGAGTTATTACATTTTTGAATTATTTAACGTTTATTTAACCTAATGACGTCATCAATGACGTCATCATTCCAAAAAAGTTTAGGTATCATCCACTCACTATATCTTTGTACATTGTAAGTTTTAAGTTCATACAAGCTTCACTTTTTGAGAAAATTTGCGGACAAGGTTCAGAAGGAAGAATGCGCAGAAAAAAAAACCTTAACAGTAACAATAGTTGTTCGGCTGTTGGCTGAACACCTAAAAAAACAGAACAATAACAATAGGTTTTCGGCCGCTAGCTGAACACCTTAAAAAACCGGAACAATAACAATAGGTTTTCGGCTGCTGGCCGAACACCTAACAATAGGTTTTCGGCTGCTGGCCGAACATCTAAAAAACAGAACAACAACAATAGGTTTTCGGCTGGTAGCCAAACACCTAAAAAAAAAACAGAACAATAACAATAGGTTTTCGGCTGGTAGCCAAACACCTACAAAAACAAAACAATAACAATATGTTTTCGGCTGGTAGCCGAACACCTAAAAACAGAACAATAACAATAGGTTTTCGGTGGTAGGCGGACACCTAAAAAAACACACAGAACAATAACAATAACAATATGTTTTCGGCTGGTAGCCGAACATCTAAAAAAAAAAACCAGAACAATAACAATAGGTTTTCGACTGGTACTAGGTAAACATTGTATAGTTTCGAGACAACAAAAGACACAGTTATGAACACACATCGAAAACGATTGCATGTATTTCGATCAGGCCCTGAGGCTTTCAAAGCAAGATGTTCAACTCTATGTCAGATAAAAAGAATAAACAATACATAAGTTAGTGTCAATTTGTGTGATAATTGCACGTCTTCTTGTGGTGTTGTCTTCTTGTTTTTGACATCACAGGATTCACCGATCTTTGGTGATGGTACTATAGTATGGAACGCCAAAGAGGCATTTAATTTGATCATCCGTTTGTTGAGGCACTTCCACAATCGGTGAGTTATAATGTGCCCGCGATCGGTGTCGGGCGTGCAGTCGGTGATGCATATTCACGATCGGTGATGTGTTTTAAACCATTGGTGATACTTATTCATGATCAGTGATGTTTTTTTTTGGATGGGTGATGACTTTTTAACGATCGGAGATCGACTTTTGTGTTCGGTGATGGACTTTCGCGATCGGTGATCCGATCAACTTTACCATCGGTGATAAACTTTGCCATCGGTGATGGACTTTTTCAATCGGTGATAAACTTTGCCATCGGTCATGGACTTTTGCGATAGGTGATCAACTTTGCAATTGTTGGTTAATTTCCGCTGTGGTGATGATAATTTTTTGCATATCGGATCTAGTGAAACTTTGATTACATACAAATGGGGCAGGCCTTACCTAAATTAATACATATTGCTTATGTTTAGATATCATTATAAATTTGTGTAAAGACATCAGCTCATCGTACGAGCACCCCCCCCCCCCACGAAAAAAATTAAACTAAATAATTAAAATATAAAACTTAAAAAACATTAACTTTTATTTTATTTTGTATGAATAACTTTCGATAAAACATTAACTCACATAATTTAAAAGAAACCAAACCAAACCAACACAAAAACACTCACTTTTACTTTAAATTTCTTAATGGGCTGTATGCGGTGACTTGCAACAGAATAGTGAATTGAGCTAAAACTATGGGTTCAAACTGGACAACACCCAGGAAGTGTTTTCATAGGATAATTTACAGTGCGCTAGGGATACGTTTGGTCTGGAGTTGGGAGAGATTGCCGATATCATCCAGGAATTGCAACTGAATTATAAACAAAGGGTACATATGAAATCCATATGGTCTAAACTAGTGGTAAGGGATAAATATTTTCTAGGAGTAATTTATCAAAACTTCTTTACACCAGTTTTACAACCATTTAGCACCCATTTTCCTCCAACAACACAGCCTACAAAACTTGAGACATTTCTTATTGTTATAATATTCCGATACTTCCGAAACATAATTCCGATTTGGGGGTTGATTCAGATGTCATCAACGTTATTTTGCCCTTACTATTTGCTGGGATCAGCAAGAAGAAGGCCTACAATTTCTATGTAAACTCATTAACGTATTATTTTGTGTTTGTTGTCTTAGCTTATTCATTAGGTAACCCCTAGCCCAGGAATGCAGTGCTCAGCTTCCCTTGGGTCTTTTATTTTAATTCTGAGTTCAGTTTTTCTCACGAAATCTTACTGCAGAGGCAAAAGTCATAAGAAGATGATTTGGTAAGCTGATGTTTTTACACAAATTTGTATTGATGTCTAAGCAAAAGCAACTTTTATTAATTAAGGTATAGGTGATTTATCATCATCGCGGAAACCAATCAGCAATTGCAAATTGATCACCGATCGCAGAAGTCCATCACTGATCGCAGCAGTCCATCAACGATTGCAAAGTTGATCACCGATCTCAGAAGTCCATCACCAAATTGCAAAGTTGATTAACGATCGCAAAAGTCCATCACCGATCACAAAGTCCATCACTGATCGCAGAAGTCCATCACCGATTGCAAAGTTGATCACCGATCTCAGAAGTCCATCACCAATTGCAAAGTTGATCACCGATCTCAGAAGTCCATCACCGATCACAAAGTCCATCACTGATCGCAAATGTCCATCACCGATCACAAAGTCCATCACTGATCGCAGAAGTCCATCAACGATTGCAAAGTTGATCACCGATCTCAGAAGTCCATCACCGATTGCAAAGTTGATCAACGATCGCAAAAGTCCATCACCGATTGCAAAGTCCATCACTGATCGCAGAAGTCCATCACCAAATTGCAAAGTTGATCACCGATTTTAGAAGTCCATCACCGATCACAAAGTCCATCACCGATCTCAGAAGTCCATCACCGATTGCAAAGTTGATCACCGATCGCAAAAAGTCCATCACCGATGGCAGAGCTGATTACCGATCTCAGAAGTCCATCAACGATTGCAAAGTTGATCACCGATCGCAAAAGTCCATCACCGATCACAAAGTCCATCACCGATTGCAGAAGTCCGTCACTGATCGTAAAAAGTCATCACCCAACCCAAAAACCATCACCGATCATGAATATGTACATGTATCACCAAATGTGTAAGCACATCACCGATCGTGAAATATGCATCACCGATCGCAAACGTTCACCACCGATTGTGAATATGCATCACCGATCGCAATAGTACATCAACAAACGAATGATCACAATAAATGCCTCGTTGGCGTTCCATATCAACCTGCCCTTAATAGCAAGACTTTCTCCAAATGAGACTCATTGTTTTTGAGACTGGAATAGTATACACATATGGACTGGCAATGAGGGCACTACCTATTTACCGAGGCCAAAGGCCGAGGGAAATAGGACTCTCATGTGGTCACTCACAGTCCCGAGGGGTGCATGGACATGATTTAGTGACCGAGTTATGACAGTTCATATGTGTTTTTTTACAACCCACCGGTCAAAAATATATTCCATAAAAAAGAGACGTTTTCACAATTTCTTTATTGAACTGTTTTAATTCAACAATTTAATCAAGATATTTTAAAGTTTTGTGAAAGTGTTTATTGTAACAAGCAATTTGAGACTTGAGATGTTGGTGGCAGCAGAGTAACGGTTGTTTTCAAATATGCTCGTATACTAGTATGCTGAGAATAATGCAGAGGGCGCTACAACCAGTCAAAAGTTGTCGAGTACAGAGAGGCCTCACGTGACGTCACCCGATAACTTTTTATAATGTTGCGTGCACAAACAGGCGCTGGAAATCATTCAGCAGACAACGCGCCAGCCATTGAGTTTGTACATGGCATTACCCAACACGGCTGCGAAACGATCTGTTCCCGGGGTCATGCAACCTCTCTATAGTGCCCGTTCACTCAAGATCGTGAGCACTCAACGCGCGTCTAGTTCACGCTCGCGTAAATTTCATGCACTAGCCTAAATTCATGAAGCCCACATGACAGCGTTTTAACCAATCAGAATGCAGAATCAATACTAAGTGTATAATAACAGTATTTGGTGCTCGACCATGCATGAATGTAAGCAGATTTGCCACACTCTGTTCCCCAAAACAAGTGATTGTTTCAATTGCTGTCTCGTTGTGAAGAAAACAAATAAGCTTTTCATTGATAGGCGACATGATATAAACAAGTCACAAACAACCGACATACAAGTGATTGGAACAGAAAATTTCATTTTTTTACGAGATTATTTGATTCAATAGAGCTTACCTGAGAGACTTGTCTTTATTGTTGTAACAGTTACACCCTCATATGTCCACTGGAACGCACCAACTGATGCTGGCTGACTGGTCTGGATTTTTTGTATTGTCCTCTTGACATTGTCTGTCAATGAAGACGCTTCCTGAGAAGCATCATTCCAATCCACGGTGTCTGTTAAAAGTTGTGTTTTTATCAGACGAGAGAATCCAGGTTTCTCACTGCTATGTGTCCTGTCACGATCCAGTACAACGTAGCTTCCGATGTAAGTTGATCCTCCGTTTTCAGAATCAGAAACTGTCACACTAGTGAAGTCCAGAATGGCCAAAGTACCTGACAAAAATAATAAACTTTTTTACACAAATAGATGCTGCATTTCAAACACCGTTTCACCCCTCGTGTGCAAACAAAATATTATCCCAGCATTTTCCCATGATTGCTATCACAAAGGAAAACAATGGGGTCCACGGTTGTCATGACAAATGATTGAACAAAGGAGGGTCCACGATTGGAGGCCATTACACACCTGTGTGAGTGTGGGAGGTTGGGGGGGCGGGGCGGCAGTAAGAAGTCATCCAACCGTCATCCAACTGTGTACTGCCATATTATAGCTAAGGACCATGCCCGGTTGTCGATATAACCTTGGAACCTGTTTCAATACCAAGTATAATGAACCACGAGGGAAACTTACTGGTTGGTTATAAATACATTTTTGGGTGAACAAACAAAAACTGGTAGAGCACTTTATGTTATAGTCAAATGTTCTTTGTTCACCAACAAAAATGATTAGGTATCAAGTCAACTTCCATTTACTCACTTTATAAAAATCATGAACATTGCTGCAGTTTAGCACTGGAAAGGGTTGAGTGTTCGCGAGTGTGCCAGACGTGTGTATACACAAGAGTGGGGAATGAGAATAGCGGGGAACTTTAAAATGAATAAAATGTCGAGTTCGAAAGATCCTGCATTTGATATAAATAATAATTGTCTGTGATGATTGCGTAAACTCTAAACGTCATTGTGTCCTGATTTAAATGTTTTGATGTTTTTTTAGCAAACACTCATTTGCCAGTTGGTGTTGCTTTTACCGAATGTCTTATTTCCTTTTTTTTCCCGGCAACGAAACATTTTGAATCTTATATTACTGCCCATGAATTTCCTTGACTATTTAATATAACGTTAATTATGTATTGTTTTTACTTCAACGAAGCCAAATATCATTTTTAAGCCTAATGTGTCTCATGTTGCTTGTCACTGTATGTAATACCAGACATTACAACTGTATATTTCTTCCAACGTGACATATGTCCAACATTTTTATTTGTAACTTTTCTTGACCCTAAAAGTAGTTATTGTTTTTTTTTTTCCTTTCACATGGACATGCATCATTAGTATAATTCGTCCTATATTAATCGCTGGTTGTGAATTGGGCGAAAAGGGGAATGACGTGCTGCTAGTTAATTTCTTCGTACATCATTGAAGTACTGAAAGTATGAAAATGAATTGAATTGGTCTAAAAAAAAAAAAAAAAAAAAAAAAAAATAACCCTTCATCTCAATTTTGTCTAATTTAAGCTAAACTTGCTAGTATTTCTTGTAATCGAAAACGTTCGTAACCATCAGAATGATTGACAGCTTTACTTTGCCAAAAATGCATACATCTTTAACTCCATAAAATGTTCATAGTTTTTAAAGGTACACACCGGCTTACTGTTTACCTAATTTAGTGATGTGGAATAACAGACAATAATATTTAAATGGTTGTTGTAAAAACAAATCATAAAAATACCACGTAATTAACGAAAAATGTGTAAAAAACAAAACACGGTCAAAGGTCAGCTTATACGCTTTTCCAGCCGTTGAAACTGTCAAGTTTACGTGACAATGTTGTGCAATGTTGTAAGTAGACTGGTGCTCTGTTTAAGTATGAATTATTACAATAGCGAGGCATGGGGATCCAGACTTCATATCCATCCAGCACAAATTCACGTGTAAATGAAAAATTGTCTCTCTGGCCCCACGAGACACGGCACCGGCTGTACGGGGTATGCCCCAAGGTTTACGTTCCGCGAACTCCCACGCTGGTGCGCCGTAAAACACGCTTCGGTTGCACGGACTCTCTGAATGCGAATATTACGTTCGATTTTTCATCATTATTTACAAATTGTATCAATAATCTGCATACACAGTCTTTTTTGTCAAATATTCATAAATAATTGTAAAGATAAAGATTTAAATTTGGTTCAGTAATTTACTTTTATACGGCAAACTTTGATGGTTTCTTTTAGGAACCATTCTTCTCCATTCCTGGAAGACCTTTTAAGTCATATGTTAGCCTAATTTGTAGCCCAAATAGCCCAACCAAGCCGGTGTGCCCCTTTAAAGGGGTACATTATCTTCGGATTGGGCGGTTTTTGGGCTATAAATAGCGTTCATTAAGAAATGCTTATGGTCGGGAAGATACTTTAAAAGTAGCATAAAATGAGTTATAATTATACATAACCTTTGAAATTGTGCTGTTTTTGTTTAATTCTATGACAGAACACCGTCCTCCATTTTGTAGAACCAATTTATTGACTCCACAAAATGGAGGATCTTATGATTCTATGTAGAGTTCCGCTGGTTGTATTTCCAGAGACAAATGCATTTGGAACTGACTAATATTTTGACACACTGTTGGCGTTTTATTGCAAGAACAACTCTTAAAAACAGGATTAGGAGTTATTCCAAAGAGCAACACTGTAAGAGTTTTGAAGGCAATGTGTTCCTTTAAATACTAGTTGTCAGCCCTCGATCAGTCGATAACATAATTATCAAGGGCTCCGTACCCTCTTTGTTAACACCCGGGGTGTGTTAGTTCGTGTTTCCACTGTTCGTGACGACCAAAAAAGCGGAGACTCATGAAGTTTCACACTATCATGTCATGATCATAACATTATAATCTACCTCATATGAATTATTTACGCAGTCCGTCTTAGGTTTGCACTTTTATCCTACCCCTGGCGTGCCCACCTTTTTTTAACCACATAGTCTGCCACCCCCATACAGCACCCGCCCATTTTTCAATGATGTGCGGATTCCAACATCACGGTGGAATAGTTTATTGTAGATTGTATTTTAACTCGAGAAAACAGCGGGCGTTACACTACGATTGATTTTTGTTTGGTCATTAAGGGGAATAAATCAACAATGTTTCATGCCACCATAACATTGACAATACAACCATCATGAAAGAAGAGTATGCTATAAAAAGCGGTTCACTTATCGGCTTGGCAAGTCAAAATGATACCGTGTTTTCATGCTGCTAAATCCAAAACATGCACCCAAAATCGAATTTTGCACAATTAGTTTTAATTGTTTAAAAGCAACATACATAATGTGTTTTATCTCCCAAATTATGTGGTATCATAATTATACGGAGGCATAATGAACGATATGTTACAGTTCATTTCCTATCTAAGAATTGTGTGTATTTTTGCTCCATCGCTTTGACCGTTTCTGACGCCGTTCATTAACGACTGCGAATGACTCACAAGTTAATAATTTGTTCATTCAAACTCGTCCAAGTATTTTGTTTTAATGCCTGTCATCCAAATATGAATAAGTTGCATAATCCTATTGTGATACCCAGCATGGTAGAAAAAACAGAAAGTTGTCGAATTCGTTGTGGTGGCGTGTCTTGGCCGAGCGGATTAGAACACCGGACTCAAGCTCTGCTGTTTTTGATCAGCAGAGTGTATGTTCGTTTCCTGGTCGCGAAACTTGTGTCCTTAAGCAAGACACTTGACCATTATTGCTTCGTCCTTCAGATGGGACGTAAAGCCGTATGTCCCTTGGGTTGTGTATAGTGTACTTAAAAAAAACAACAGTGCACTTATAACAAAGAGAAGGGGTTGGCCCCGGTGTTCCTGGTTTGATCGGCTGCAGATTGCGCCACAGCACATTGTAAACCGTTACATGGTGCTATGTAAAGGAACAGGTCTCATACTTCAAATCATAACTCCGCATACCTTGCAGGAAAAAAATAGTGAGAGCTTTGAGGGGCCTATCAGGTGCGATAAAGCGCTATATAAAAGCTGCGCACTATTTATTATTATTATTATTATTATTAATAATTCAACGCAATATAAATACCAGTTAGTACATTACTTACATCCAAAGAGTCTCAACAATAAGACGAGCAGCTTGAGGTTCACAAGAAGTTGTTTCGCCATGACTGTGTATCCATGGACATTTGCTGACTGTCTAGCTAAAATGACAAATCTCGACTTATATAAGATAGTACAGCGCTCCTCATTAAACACGGAACTTAAAAATAAATTGTTGACCAACGATTGGTGGTTGATTCAGTTGTTGTTTAAATTACAAATATGGAAGTTGGCAGGAAACCAAAATCGCATATTTATCATTAAATACTCATGTTTTAGTTCCTCCTTAAAAGCAAAGAGAAATCCGGGTTTTTTAAGTTATTGCTATAGAGACGTTAATGTGTTAACTCAACACTAACACTATTATTAATTCATTAAATTTCAAACTTCCCTACATCCCCTTTTGTCCAATACTGATTTTGTCTACGTCAGATTTTAAGCAACGTGCAAGGAAAGCACAATACTGCACTAAATCGGTATAAACCTCGATTGCCTTAATCGTGATAAGTAATTGTAGAGGTGAATCTCTCCTTCCCGGGATGTGGTGGTTTAGTTTATATTTCGCAATAATTTGGAAGTTTTTAACCTTCAAGTGTAACACGTACATGTATTTGTAAAATCTGTCTTAAACCATTTTTCAAGCCGATAATCATTCCATAGGTCACAAAGATTTTTTCAGACTAATACAATGGACTACATACAATTACATAACCATTATTACAATTTCCCTGGAAGTAATCCAGGCTCAATAAAAAACGAAATGAAAAAATACAAAGCCAGACAGCTAGCCCAGCCCCGAACCACCCCCTTGCCAGTAGCCATCTCTGCCCAAACGCATCAATTCTAAGTTTTTTTTTGGCCAATCCCTTCTAGACACTGTGAAGCAACCCCTTAGCATGGCTGATTGATCATAGATGTCAGGAGGCCAGCCCATGACTAAGTACCAAAGGGTACCAGGAGAAGCAATTTTGTACAAGAACTGATATCCTGGTGGTCTTTGGGGTCGGTTGGTTTTTATTCGTGGTGTTTGGCTCATAGTAAACAATCGGGCTAAAGGGGCTATGCCAAGTGATTAGGCTTGCCTGCTGTGGGAATGCCAAAACAGTTATATTTTTGAGCGCTCAACGGAGGAGTAATTTTTAACAACTAACAAAATGAGGCGGTTTACAACCTCCACGTTTTCAAGTAGAGTGTTTAAAACATAGACTCTAAGCGTAATCTAGAGAGAAATATTCGTCAAGGGGATAGTTACCGGTTGACATTTTATGACCAGTGACCTGTTGGTTTAAAAACTAATAACGAAAAAATGCACACCCTATAATCTAACACAAGGGCAAAGCGAATATCACATCTAAAATGGAAACAACGAAAGACCCCAATTTATGCTATAGTTGGATAAACGAGACTTTTTTTTTAAAGAATTGTATTCGTTTTCAATAATAATGATAGTGATAATAAAACAGCATTTACTTTGCGCATTTATGGTGAGTGGATTACAGATCCTTCAATGTTCTTAAAATAGAAAACTAAAAATCAATCATACATACACACCAATAACGGCTAAACACCAGACCAGTTGTATACAGACTGTGTATTCAACTGTATACACGACTTGTCATCAACAGTAAGAACACGTAACACAATACGCGATGATATCAGCCAAAAAAAAATAAAACATAATAATAATAATAATAAATACAAAAAAAAAATCAAGAAGTCTTCTAACATGAGTTAAACTGCATATTATAATAATTATGCAAGTAGGATATTATCACAAATTTCCGTGCAACAGTTTAGACAAGAGACCATCGGATATAACTGACAGATCGAGGGTGGGCTTGTTTACCAAGAATACAAATGTTGTTCTAGTTTGATGTTTCCAAGATGATGAAAATGCACCGTTATTTTATTTTATTTAATTAAATTTTATTTTATTTACTTTTGTTTTTAATATAGCATTTGGCAACCCTGACTCCCAGGATTTACTTCGTTAAACTCGATTGTTATCAACGTTGATTTAAAGCTAGTATAGAAGAGCTAAGGAAACACAAGAACGCAATGGATAAAACAAATAATTATACATATGCTGTTATAATTAT
The DNA here is from genome assembly GCA_911728455.2 of Marthasterias glacialis. Classification (NCBI taxonomy): domain Eukaryota; kingdom Metazoa; phylum Echinodermata; class Asteroidea; order Forcipulatida; family Asteriidae; genus Marthasterias; species Marthasterias glacialis. The sequence goes on along the minus strand of OU452225.1, from coordinate 5,550,188 downwards.
GGAGAACCGTTGCATAAATATTGTACATGTTTCATCAGATTTGCTACAGACATCCGGATTTCCTGTTCAGCTATGAGGAACTATTTAGTTTAAAATACTTTCAATAAATCATCCAGACTAACCATTTAATTTACATCAAAACCTTATTCAATCTTCATAAATATAAGTCTACTTCCAAAATTTAAGTTTTTAGCGACCCACAGTGTCATGTGGAATACTGCTAATGATCGGCTATTAAAAGCAATTAATTAATGGTAGTGAACAAGTCACAATAAAAAATTATGCAGATAACCCCTTACTTGTTCGTAAATTTGAAGGCACAAACGTTTTGACTCAAGCTGTTTTGATTCAAACTGAAGTGATATTTGTTGCTGTTGAAAATAGTGTAACGGAAGTGCATGAGTTGTAACATCGTCATGTGACGTCGCACGTGATACGTGAACAACGTAGTTGATCAGGCGACTTGGTTGCACCAATGGCAGGGTGCAAGGTGGCAGTTCGCGCCACTAGGGGTCATGTGCATTTTAATTGTGCGCAATTTATAGTTCAGTTGAGCTGTTTTGCGCATAATCCTTAAGAAGTTATTTAAGTTTATGTAAAATTTTCTGCGCTGTCGGGCGTGCAAATTGCAGGCGAGAAAGCATGATAAAAGCTGCTGTTTGGGGGTTGTAGGGCAGGAGGATTTGTTCCAACATTTTTTGGCAAGAGTTATAATTATTATGTAATTTCACAGTGCAAGTTTGATTAGAGCCTGCGAGAGAAAGTTTGGAAGCGAGACGTAAGCGTTTGTCTTTTGTTCGAATTCAGACGGCATTTGTTGCATTTTTGGTTGTGCAAGCTTGATTGAGTGGTGCAAGAGTTCGTCTGTATCACTCGTTGCTAGAATTAAGGCTTTGTTATTAGGCTTTGCGCGTGCAGGCGATCGTGTTGACAGGGTTAAGTTGAACTACGACCCGAAGGTTGCCGTGGCTGTGTGCGAGGTAGACAACTCCGGGTTTTGGTGTGAAGGCTGCATTGGCAGAGCGAGTTGTGCGGTTGTACCGGAACCGAGCTGTGTTCTGAAGGCCCAGTGGGCTGGTGTATAACTGTTGCATGGCGTTTTGAATGTGGGTTGCCGTTCACACAATATTGATTTAGCAGTAATTATTGTGAGTAACTTAAGTCTCGTTTCAAACTGCTGATAGGCAACATTGTTTAACCCAAACGTCTTGAGTTGAAGGTGATTAATAAATAAATGGAGGTCAAGGTCACATAAACTTGTTTCCGATCCGTGTGATTATTTTAAGGGATTGCTGTGTATTCTGACAGAGAGGTTCACAATTAATTATAATCGGCGGTATACTTCCTCCGAAACGAATCTCGTCCCTCAGCCTTTTGTCCGCTTAGTGATTCTAACTTGAGGAAAAAGGAGACAAGGATCAAGTTAATAATTATGGACAGGTTAACTGTTTATGCCCGCCACAATAGGTTAACTGTATTTAGCTGTCAATATTACCAGTAATGCAAGATCACAAAAAACAGAGTCTCGCTGCTTACATTATCTATGAAATTTTATCTCTGCCATTTCAACGTCGCATTTTTTATATGGTGGTGCATTGTCGCGCCGTGCCGTCGCAAAGTTGCGTTGTGCCGTTGCATTGTGGCGTCGTGCCGTCGCCTCGCGCCGTCGCATAGTTTTGTACATGTTGCATAGTGCCGTCGTATTGTCGCATTGCCGCCCGGAAGCAGTTTTACTGTATTATTCAGTAATTAAAACCGCTTCCGGGCGACAATGCGACAATGCGACGGCACGACGCGACAATGTGACGGCACGACGCGATTATGTGACAGCACGGCGCGACTATGCGACGGCAAGACGCGGCAATGAGACTGCACGACGCGACAATGCGCCGTTGACGGTGCAGCGGCTAGGGACACTACAATAACCACCACACATGCGACATTGAAATGGCAAAGATACAATGCCATACATATCCTTTGAAGTCATGTCAGCCTTGATTTGGGCGCGCCGGCTGGACTGTGTTTATTTTGAATAGAGTCTGCCGCATTTTCATTAAAGGTGCACACCGGCTTCGTTGGGCTATTTGGGCTACAAAATAGGCTAACATATGACTTTAAAGGTTTTTCAGGAATGGAGAAGAACGGTTCCTAAAAGAAATCATCAAATTTTGCCAAAAAAGTGGTTCGGATAAATCACGTGATCTTCGGAGTTAGTTTTACTTCCAGCCGTATAAAAAGTAAATTACCGAACCAAATTTAAATATTTTTGTTACAATTATTCATGAGTATTTGACAAAAAAACTTATTTATTCAGATTATTGGTACAATTTGTAAATAATGATGAAAAATCGAATGTTATATTCGCATTCAGAGAGTCCGTGCAACCGAAGCGTGTCTTACGGCGCACCAGCGTGGGAGCTAGTGGAACGTAAACCTTGGGGGCATATCCCGTACAGTCAGTGCCGTGTCTCGTGGGGCCAGAGAGACAAACCCCGGGGCATGAACTCCCCAGCTTGCCGGTCGGTCTAGCCGTAAGCGTGGAAGCTTGTCGGAGGAGTAGGGAGCAAGACCAACAATTACGATTTTTTACGAGGGTTTTAGTCTGTACCCCTAGCTATTATCCCCTGACTATTGTAACGTGTTGCCTGCGCTAGGACGCGGGACGACGACGGGGAATGTTTATCCATACACCATGCAGCTGATCTATCTACTTCTATGATAGCTGCATAATGTCCACTCCCCCAATCACCACAACAACAAAAACGGTAGCGGTGGCTGCGGCCGGCCAGTGAAGTCATCGCCCGAAAAACGGGAGAATGCCTTCGCTAAAGTTGCTAGGATTGGCAATCCGTTTGCAGCGAAAGCGGGAGGCTCGCTTGGCACATGACTGTTGTTGGCCAAGCCAATGTGAAACGATGGTCCAAGATTAGGGACACTACCATTAGTTTTTGGACTGCAGCAAGGCTGGTCACGATGAGAACATGAAGGATGTGGTCTTTGCCATAATTTTGATGCACAGGTTTGTGTCATAGAACTGTATTGTGAATATGCCTGCGTATATTTTAATTCATGAAGACTCACATTTTGACAATATTTATGGTCCATCATGTCTGTGATGTCTACATTATGCCAAGCTTGTTCTCTCCCTTTCTACATTTGAACACGACCTGACAACACAGATCAGTCCTGGACCCAACTGGCATTCGTCCAAGTAATTTTTCACAACATAGGACCATAAACTTTCCTGGTCTGATCACATATCTTCTCTAACAAAAATCACTTCTCGTAATACCGGTGTCATGTCTAAACTGCGTTCTTTTCTTCCACCTTTGTCTATGGTCTTACTCTATAATACTCTTATTCTTCCTTAATTAAACTACTGCAATATTGTCTGGGCTCGGTCAAGTAATAACAAACTGCACTCCCTCATTGTCACTCAAAAGCGGGCTATCCGCACTTGTACTTCCTCACATACTCGTGCACACACTGCACCACTTTTTTCACAGCTCAACACCCTTACAATTTCTGACATAAACAAACTCCATACTGGGATATTTATGTATAAGCATTCCAGAAATCTTCTTCCAAGTACTTTCTCTGCTTACTTTTCTTCTGTCCAAGATCAGCATACCTACTCAACCCGATCTTGTCTGAATCTCCTGGTTCCTTTCACTCGCACCACTTATTCTATGAACACCCTTCGATTCTATGGTCCTCGCTTGTGGAACGCCATTGACGAAGAAATCAAAAGCCAGCCGTCAGTAGACAGTTTCAAAGCCTCATTCAAAAGAAGACTCATCTCTCAGTATGTAACATAGCTTTCTTTCAACTGACTGCTTTGCCATGTATAATCATCATTTGTTATTTTTATATTACAACCGCATTTCATTTTTTGTTATTTAAGCGCTTTTGTTGTTTTTGTATTTCAGTTGTGTTGTTTATAATGTATGTCTTCTGTCTGTTCGTTTGTCTTGTTTCTGTCTGTTCATTTATTGGCTGATTTCTACAAGTCTCGGCTTATCAAATCGGCCTCCATACTGTTCCCTTTCTTTGACTGTATAAACCTTTATTTATTTAAACTACACAGTTTGCTTTTGTATGTAATTAATGTTATGTTTTTGACAGTATGGAAATAAATGTGAATTGAATTGAATACTTGCGATATAATGAAGAAACGTTCTCCATTGCAAGTAAGTTCGTCCAGTTCGTCGTACACAGAATACACTGGCCGTTTATGTCTGTTTTTTATTTACACGTGAATTTGTGCTGAATGGATATGAAGTCTGGATCCTCATGCCTCGTCATTGTAATAATTCATACATAAATAGAGCACCAGTCTACTTACAACATTGCGCAACATTGTCACGTAAACTTGACAGTTAGAAACATAACCATTAGGCTAATTATTGACCTCAACAAAGAAAATTCAAGCTTTTCTAAGTGATTTTTGTTGGTAATGGATGTTGGGCTTTATTTCCTTTTTTAATATTCCTCTTGGGGAATTGGCTGGAAACAACTATTTAGCTAATTATTGACCTCAACAAAGAAAGTTCAAGCTTTCTAAGTGGTTTTTTTGTAATGGATGTTGGGCTTTATTTCCCTTTTTTAATATCCCTCTTGAGGAATTGGTTGGAAACTTTATTACTATTACTATAAGACTAATTATTTACCTTAAAAAAAATTAAGCGGGCATTTTATCGCGTAGCTGCCATTTTCGGGCATTCATGCGCAAACGAACTAAAATGGCGTTTTAGGGAGTAGCGTTGTCGAGCCCAACGTAGACGTGAAAATGGCTTTACTGTTGATGATTTCAACACTTCCTGACTAAATTAAGGGAGATAAAGTGGCAGCCGGATAGGTTCGACATTTTAGACGAAGCAGATAATAACGTAAATGTTACATTTGTATGTCCTCTTTATAGTGTCAAGAAGGAGACAGCGTGACGGCACTGTGGCCTCCGGACTTGTCATGGTATCCAGCCGTAATAACCTCCATAAACAATGGTATTAAAAGTTAAATAACTTTTGTATTGTCAACACACGAAATGACAGTTTCACACCCTATTGTGATCCCCATCACATGTAGACCATGCTTCAAACATAGAACATAATTGTATGTCACCTCCGTCCCCCCAAAACAAACAAACTTAAGAAAAACAACCTACAAAACACCAAAATCAAAGTGGATTTAAACTTAATCAGAAAAGCTGTTAAACCCATTAGTTACTCATAGCCGCCCCTTTCCTGTGCACCCTCCCGAGTAAGTCACAGCCCATGGGCTATTGTGGTGCAAATCCAAACAACGATTGCCAACTCACAACTACCATCTCCATCCCCGGACACAGTTAAGTTTGATGAAGTCTAATGACAAACCGTTTGCATTTTATTTTTCAGGGAAGTCACTGACCATGTACTATGTTTGTTACACTGATGATGGCATGACACGCTGCTTATTTGAGCACCAGGTGAGTAAATGATTACGTATTCATTCCGTCAGGCAAATGTCCTCTGTAAATGTAAAAAAATGCCAAACCACTCGCCCTTTATGGCAGACAACTCTTTTTAAATTGAAAGCTGCATAATAAACACTCCGCACCCCACCCCCCAACATGGAAAATATTGTTTGCATGACGGTTTAAGTTCTGACTAGCTGGGGTCCAGTGTTTGCCTAACAATTTAAGGACACGCTGATCCACTCAACCCTAAGACATAATTATATTTAATTGGTGTGATAATCCAAATAACATTAAAGGAGCATCAGCATGAAACACTTGCAGACTTTATGTGTCATGATTTGCGGGTCCATCGCGAGTACTACCAGTTGCCAGACATTGTCCAGAGGGTTACCAAACTGTCTCGACTTTTCCTGAGCTTGGAGAGAGGCAACTTGGTTTAGCAACATGGCGAATCTTTGGAGGAGTTGCATGTTACTGGAGGTGAATAAGCCCGTTTTTAAGTTGTCTTTCCAAATTACTACAAACTGTGGTTTTGGCTCCCAACCCCTCCCCCTCCAAGAAAATTCTTTTGGGGGCCCGTTAACTTTGCCTGGGGCCGTCATGACCTAACACCTAACACAGTGTTAATGCCAGTAAGTTTGTCATAGTTCTGTGCCTTTCGAACTGCCTTATTCCCTTGCATAATGTTGGTCCTATTCCCTGTTTACACCCATAGACAACAATGTGATTAGGTGCCAGATTGCATTTGTTTTCCAGCCCATCACGGTTACTCGTTTTAAACGGTAAGATGAAACAAGATGACTGCACCATGAAAAACATCAATTGGGCTCTCTCTTGTCAGACATTTTATGCAGGTGTATCTTTACCCACTGTGCAATTTGTTATTTATTTTGTGCTAAATTGCTGATTGATTTACTCAGGGAGTAAATCTCACATCGGTGAAATGTTAAATTTGTTGTTCTGAATAGGCCATAGACTTGAAATCAAGTCTGTAACGTACCATATTTGTCACTGGCAGAACCGAAGACCTCCGCGCCCTCTACTGGTCATATAGCGTACATGCTGTCGTGTACTGTAGCTTCTATCGTCTCATGTGAGTGTAGGTGACCGCTATCTTTTACAGACTTGAGCAAGGTGTTTTCAGTTTGTATTCATTTATTCACGCACGAAACGCGGGCATCGTTACAGTTGCCATAGAGGTGGCCAATGAGACTGCTCAAACGAGTCCATTTTGTGTGAGGGTAATCTTTTTTTACAGGATTTGTAAATAAATACCATACAGAACGTTTGCATGTAGATTTGTCTTTAATTACTTCATTTATACGTCATTTTAATGTGTTAAACTTCTTTTATTGACACAACCTTTACTCTCCTTTTTAAATAACTGTCATATAACTTCGTAATACAAAATCATGGATCATGTACAAAATCGCTTTGCTGACATACAAGATTGTCTCTGGAGATGCTCCAGCTTATTTGTTGGACCTTGTGTCGTCATATGATCCTCCGCGGCTACTTAGATCTTCATCACAAGGCCTACTGCGTGAATCACCGTGTTACACAAAGACCTACGGTATGGCCTTTGCTGTGATATCACCAAAGTTTTGGAATGCGCTCCCGCTGAGAGTAAGATCCTCCATGACTGTGTCCCAATTCAAATCAAGGCTTAAAACATTTTTGTTCAATTGTGCGTATTCTTAGTTAATTATGTTTTGATGCTTTGTACTGCTGCAGCCTGGAAATGATTTATATGTACTGTTCAATTACTTTTGAGTGTGTTTTTTACCTTATGAATTCTTTTAATGATATGAACTATATGTAAATATTTTTAATGATTTTAAGTGAACTCTGTATGATACCCAATATTGCTGGCTTTGCCTTTTAAAAATATCTTTGGTAATTTTTTGCATACTATGTTTAACTTCGTAAATAAGATATTATGATGGTTCTTATGTAAAGTATTATATTTATTAGATTTTGTTATCATGTACAGCGCTCTGAGACCTGCTGTTTTACGCGCTATATAAATGTTCGTTATTATTATTATTATTATTAATAATGAAGAGTACCTATGGTAAATAGTCATTACGCTGGTCCCATGACCAACCTCCTTTCAACGCATGGGTTATACGGATTGTACAATCACATTAACTTGCCACAAGTCTTTCAATGGTACATGATGTGAAAGTAATCGTTGAAAATGTACTTTTAGTAAATAAATGTAAGTTTAATAATTAAAAAAGTTTTAAGTTGGCATCAATCACCAAGTGTAGTCAATTTTATTAACAGACGTGATACCTCTGTGCCAAATAAAGGTTTACAAAAATAGGAATTGATTGGGAGTCCGTGGGCGACTTACGGAAGTTTAAAGTCATGTGATGGCCAGCAGCGAAGGTTGTTAGGACAAGTTTTCTTGTGAGGAGCGCTCTTGCTAGAGAGTGTAGTATGTAGCACAAGTTGTATAGCGCTTAAGTTGCATGGCATGTGTGATGGCGTCTACAATACAACAATCCTAGTTAATACTACTACATTTAGTAAAACAATCATCGGTCGGTATGCCGAATCAACAGTGGAGAGCATGCATAATTTGTAACAAAGAAATTGTAACCTGTAAAAAATATTATAGTGTGAGCCGATCAAACCTTCAGTCCCGCCTTGAGAAAGTTTTTGACAAAGATATCTGCTCTATTGTGACGGACAAAACAGCCATTTGTTCAGCGTGCTATACACAACTGAATAACATTGAGAAACTACAATCAACGTTACAGACATTTAGAAGCTCGTTTGAGAAACATGCACAACAGCCTTCCCAGTGTCAAACACCGAAACAAAAGATGAGCTAACTTAAAAGGTTCAGAGCAAGCTCTTCACCATCGACCTCGACATCAGGACTCCAGAGACCACGCAAAAGATTAGCGTTTCTTGAAGTTGAAGCGACACACGCAAGATACTGAAGGACACAAAAATTCAACGTGAACAAAGTCAACGGACAAGACGAATCATCAGGTACCGCCACATACGTGTAGGTAAACTCCATTCTGTACAAGTTGCATTGTTAATATTCATGAAATATGAATATTTATAGATTTTATGGAATTCAACCAATCAGATGCTTCCGTACGAAATCGGCTGAAGAGCCTTTAGCCCACGTACAAACTGAAACAGCTTTCTCAAGTCTGTAACGAGAGCGGTTACTGCTCTTGATAGTAGTCACACACGATTACAGACTTGATTTCAAGTCTAAATAGGCCCCGTTTGATTATGTATGTTAGTTTTCCTGTTCTTTCCTGTGTGTTGTAGGAAGGCCAACAACTGCAAAAGCTGCAACTCCAAAAGCTCGACAAATCAAGCGTCGCCCCTGGACTGCCGAGGAGAAGAAGGAGGGCTTGCAGAGATTCTTTTTTCTGAAGAAAATTCCCGGAAAACGCGACATCGAAACGTCCTGTCCTGTGGCATTGCAGACGCGAACTTGGAGGAACATGAAAGACTTTTGTAGAAATACAATGAAACTTCAACAAATGTAAGGTGTAATGCACCACTATAGTACAGTCATAACGTAGAGTCACTCTGTAACCCCCACCCCCACCACCCAAGAAAATACATGTACCATCCCCAAAAACATTTCATGGAAGGCTAGAATACACATTCGTATTCTTATCACATTACTCAACCGCAACAAAAAGGGTTCTTGTGTTATGTCCTCACATCGATAGGTGTATCTGCGTGTGTCTGTGGGCGACTGCGTAGCGTCCTTAAAGACTCCGTGCGTGGACAACTCGCGGCTAAAGGAAAGTGCAAGCACAGTCTTGCTAAAGGCTACGGTAAGCGAAGTGTCGTGTTTTGCACAAGTGGTACTTGTTCATCGCTGTAAGTTACAGCACCTTAGGGGGCTGTGTCGTTATGATTGTAGCAGTGCAAGGGAAAATGAATTCTCGCACAGATACTGCACAAGCCGGCTTGCGGTTAAATCACAAAGGGTGCCGTCTTTGTCAAACTGTGACGTGACCGCCAGCGCGCACGCGCACGAAGTAACTGAGTTATTTCATTTACTGTTATAATCATGACGACACAGTCCATTTAACAATTAGACACAACTATTCAAAAAGTATATATTATTTTGAGAAATCCTTTTTAAATCGCGACTTTAATGTGTCTTAATGACGGTAACCTCAACGTCAAGTTCTAACCTGTACACATAACTATAAAATGAAACTATGCCGCAATTTGCTAATCGAAATTACATAAACGGATACAAGAACAAATACACTTTCACGCCTACAAATTACAGACGATTATGATGACGTAGCAATGAGGAAATATAATAAAAAAATTACATTGTCCCAAATGACGATAATCAAAAGTGGTGTTTGTCTTGTGTTTTTAAGTAACATTATTTTTTTTTTACCTTATCAGGAATAGATTTCACAAAGCGCTTGAACTAGTCTTATCTGGAGTTAGAATGAGTAACTAGTCCTCACTTACATTACTTGTCAGAGGTTTAGGACCAGTCCTAAGTTAGCAACAGTTTTGTGAAATCCACCCAAGGACCGGGATATTTTGGAATGTACGGGGAAACTTGCCACAAATGTTCATTTCACCGAGTTGTACATGATGACGTCCACAAAAATCACAAAATCGTCACTAGAGGGCTTTTCGGCTGTTTTGCCCATTTTTTTTGGTCAAATGCCCTATAATTGTTGTAGTCTTTGTCAAAATGTTTTAAACTTGGCAGACTTGTTCGTTTTAACATGATCAATATAATTCCAACTTTTTTTTTAATTTAACAACTCGAGTCACCGTTGAGAATGATTTAATCCATTATTTTCCCCCCTAAAATCGAAGTGGCCTCGGGCCCAGGGAGCAATGATAAGGCTTGGGCAATGATAAGGCTTGGTTGACAATTCTAAATTTGTTTTGGTCTGACAAGTGAAGAGTTAGCATGTTGAAAAGTTCCCATTGGTTAAAAAAAAAAAAGATAATATAAAATACACCCTAATTACAGACTAAAAAACATAAAATTTAAGATGCCGTGATATTTGCTTGCTTTTAAGGCAATTACCAAAACGATAAAATAAAGTTTAATCTGTTGTATTTGTTGACTTGATCGATTTACTTCACAAATTTGCAGGGAGAACAGTCACCTATAGACCCATGCGAAGCAATTGTTCGCATTTTGCTTTTTGGTACGCTTTTATTTGCGTATCTGCATATTCAAATGAGTATGCGCAAAACTTTTTATATTCTTCTTGAAGGTCCTTAGGAGACATCTGGCATGCGCAAATATCCACTCAAAACACTGTGTGTATTGCTACCTGGTGTTACACTATGCGTACTACTGAAGGTCCCTTGGGTGCAGTTAGCGTACCACTAATGAGCTATAAGCAAAAACATGCAAAAATCGCAAATAATCTGGGCCAGAAGTACGAAACCAAGTACGCGGGTCTGAATTGCAGCCTCGACCTCATGCAGAGTACTCTGGGAGGGCCTTATCTGGCTCGACGGGGTGAAGTTTTTTTTTTTAAGCGCGCTACGCAAAAAATACCACACATAGACGTAGGGCTAGCTAGGTAACCGTCCACGCTTTTACTCGCACACATGCTATAATATAAATAGTTTAAGTGCACTATTTGTCAGTAGGCTTTAAGCAGTTAGTTTCGCCATTAAAAATATAACAAATACGTTAATTCTAAAAATTATTTATATTGTATTCAAAGATACAAATAAAACGACCGGATTAATTTATACTGATAAAGTTTTAGCAGTAAGTTTTAGTCTTCTTCAACTTTCCAAACATGTATTTGAACCTGTTCTTCTCAATTTTCACCCTTTAGTTTGAATGTTTAATTAATTGAAATAATTAAACGTAATTTGTACGTATTGAGAACAAGCCGCTACTGTTTAGCGCAATGGATTGCTGAGTCTGATGCCTTGAGTATGTTTGAGTATAATTACTATACCATATTATACCAAAAAGATAGAGCAAAACTTTTTATCAGCAAGTAACTTTTTCGTCAGTCCAAGTATCTTGTAAATATACGGAGACTCTAATGTATGAGCTTTTGTATTGCGTAATTATTGTTTGCTTTATATTACAGTTGTGCAAAATACGCTACGATAAAATAATATTCATTAGCAACAAATATAACACGAGAAAACAAAGAACACACAAAAAGCTTCAAAACAATTACCAAGGATTAGACTGACGATCGAACACAAAAGGAAATAAACTATTGTACTTAAACCATCTGCTGAAAAAACAAAGTGTAATCGACCTACAAAGTATTTAAAATTGTCTGTGTAACAGTAACCATATTCTTGGTTATTTACGGATTCAATCAGATCGATGTTTAACATTTACTTAATGATTAATTATGTGTGAGCTCCAAATAAAGTCGGTTTATCCGAATAAAAGTAGATCTTGTAAAATGAAAAGGAAAACGTTCAACTGTGGATGAAAATCAACCATAAAACGGTAATTAATGTTTCCAACAACGATATACGCTTGAAATGTTATTTTAGTTACATAGGCGTTTGTGATATAACTAAACAGTGCGGTACAAATGCAGTTCTGAACACGCTTTTCGAATTCTCTACATCTTTTAGATTAATGCGTTTATAACTTTATGTGTTTCATGATTAATGAATTACAATGACTAATATTAAAACAAATTGTGATAGTCCATTATAATGGTTAAATGAACGAAGTCATTGATTCAAGCTGCACCAAGTCTTATGTTGATCGTTACGAGTGAAAACACCCAGTTAGTTATCGTCAAACTCCGGCTGTATGTTCACATACAGGTACTTCTCTGCACTCGGTAACAGACGCATGTACATCTGTAAGGCAACAAACAAAACTTACTGAGTCTTCCTGAGAGTAAAAGCATACGAAACGAAACCATTTCACACAAATGGTTTAAACAGGCATGAACACAACTTGGATTCTTCGAATTGTTTAGAACTAATCACAGGAAAAGCTCGGTGGTCTAGTTGTTACGATTCAGGTCTAGAATGCGGCGTTCATAGGTTCGAAGCTCGAATGATTTTTGCAGACATTGACAGTGGTGGTCAGAGTTTAAATTTGTGAACTTTAATTCACTGATATATAAAAATGGCTAATTTAACACAGAAACGAATCAATAGTTGTCTTTGATTTTTGATTTTTAAATGAACTCGTTAAATTTTGCTCTAATCGTTGTTGGAATCAATCATTTTTTTTCCAAAATCCTGCATAAACAAAACATATCACAAACACGAGTTGTTGAAAATGATGATGATTATTATTATTAGATATTATTGATTATTATTATTATCAATTATTAATTATTATTATTAACTGTTGTTGTTGTTGTTGTTGTTGTTGTTGCTGTTGTTGTTGCTGCTGTTGCTGTTGTTATTGCTGTTGTTTACATAACAAAAGTGACGCCAGAAAGATGGCCAATCACATTGGCAAACGTTGCTTATGCACGCAAGTTGTATTTCCAATCAGTAACAGGTTTATTTGCATATTTATTATTTTGGGGGTTATTGCCCAATCAGATTGCTCCGTCCAGTTTTGGACGGAGCGCCGTTATGATGTGTACAAACCGATGAACAACATTCCCAAGTCTGTGATGGAAGGTTAAAATTATCGTGCTCAGGCCACAAGAGGGCGCCATTTCAGGCAACAATAATTCTGTGTCGGACATAATAACGAATCACAACCACAGACTTGGAACCAAGTCTAACATCAACACCGTATCTAATGAAGTTATAAAACATTAAGTTAATACATCTCATTACCTGATCAGCGTTGCTTTCGGCCATTGTTTCAAGAATAGACACAAGTTTCTTGAAGGATGGTCGAGCATTTGGATCCTCCTGCCAGCATTGGAGCATCACCTCATAACTGGAATATGAACAGGTCAATCAACAAGTGTAATTTAAAATCCAGTGACATAGTATGAGTGTTGTTTATGTATTATGAATGTATAACTTACTTTGACGATTCGTTTTCTCAAGTAATTTCTCCTAAATGGAAGCTGGCAGCAGTAAGAGCATGTTTCAAAACATTCTTTCCTACATACGTGGTTTTCCTCTCATTTTTTCAATCTTTTTTTCGTCGTAGCAAAGGTACTTGATGTATGAACGACCATCGGTTGCGCAACTTCGGAAATTAAATCCCATTTTTCGTGCACGAATAGTATCCTTAATCTAAACACAAAGTCTGTCCCTAAAATGGCGAGCACGGCAGCTTCGTTGAAGGTTTTTTTATTTTTTTTTTTAATTTTTTTAGAGAGTGCTAGGTCCTTTCATTGAAATGTTTGTCTCTTACTAGATTTTATAATATAATATAATGATGCTTTGTTTGCACGCAAACAAGCCAATTTAAACAGTTTAGGGGTGTTCAAATGATGCTCTTTTCTATTAAAATTCTCTTACATTGTGTCATCAGAGTTGTTTGGTTTGGGCATACGGTATCCATTCTCCAGCCTCGATGTCAGGAACTGAGTCTTGATACCGGGGTAAGGTGTCCCACCTGTGTAAACACATTATCACATTGTTGTAAATCTTCAATCGGTTACACCCGTTTGAGACTGGCGCTCCAGAGTCGCGCATAACCAGACTATTGAAATAAGTACATGAACAATTTGACGTCTGAAATAGTTAGGAGCGACTATTAAAAACGCGCTAGAAATCGCTACAAAATTATGTTGGATTTTTTTGGTTCTGCCTGACTCTGGAGCGCCAGTCTGAAACGGGTGTTAGTCGGACATAGTGTTGATTATTATTACCAAAACAGTATAAAACAATTATCTTACCGAGGGTGGCAATTTCCCATAGCAGGATTCCAAATGACCACCTGTATAAAGCATACAATTTCACATTGTTAATTTAGTGAGTAGCTTGGATTAGTAAACATTTTCACTGAAATCATCCATCACAATTGTATAATTTTGTCAGGTTCCCTTACACGTCACTCTTTGAGGTGTACGTCTGGTGTGTCAGCGATTCTATAGATAACCAGCGAGTTGGGACACGAGTCTGCAAAGAAAGTACAACGTAACCAAGCGTTTAGAAAACGTCATAAAGGTACATCATTAGAGTTGTGTAGTAACTTGGTGTAACATAAACTGCGTACATTTTGTATGGTATGATTTCTACATAATGCGTAGCATGCTTAAGGTACCTTGGATGTCTGCACGTAAACGTCTTCTCCACGTGACAAACCAAAGTCAGAAACCTTGGCAACCAGATCCTCATCGAGGAGAATGTTCCTTGCTGCCAAATCACGATGTATCACCTGTAAAACATAATGTGAACTGTTGTGAATCATCTCAAGATGAAAACACTAACTCTGTTGCTTCTTACCATCAAAGTGTAAATCTAGTTCAAATTGTTAATCTAGCAGTAGCAATTATAAATGTAGTAAATACATGAAGTATACCAACGTTAAAAGTTTTATTTAATTTCTTCAGGATACCAGTGTTACTTTTTAAAAAGTGTTGTAAAGGACATAGTCCATATTATTTCAGAAGTCTTCATGATTATAGAACAGAGAGGCATCTCCATTGAAAGACAGGTGCATCAAGTTCTTGAGTAATGTTTGAAGCTGATTACGACAAGTGCCATTTAGACTTAGTTTCCTCCTTTTAAACTTAAAAATGCTAGGTGCGATTTGAACCGAAAGAAATTTGTTTTATTTTTTGTAAACGAATGAAACAGATGATGCTGTTTCGAAAAGAAAAACATACAACAAGTTTGGCTTATGCCAAGGACAATGCACACATACATGTAACATGCAATATTGTTTGTACATGGCCAATGGGATTGAGATAATGTCGGGATCGCGAAAACATACTCATTTTAAAGTGTTTAGTTATTTACCGTTCCACTTAACATGGGCAGATTTTTTGTGTGCACTGCCTTAATTGAAAGCTTTCTCGAATCTATTAAACAGCTATTTAACATTTACAACTAAATTGTAGGGTCAAATCGGATGACTTTGAAGCATGTAAATGAAAATCTCGGTTTGTTTTTTTATTGCTTTCCCGTCCTTAGCATTATATTCAATTTTGGCCGTGATGACGTTGAACTGTGGTAAGAGATTCACAATAATGTTAAACCCTTTTTGTGGTACTTGCCCCAGATGAAGCGAGGTGTTGCATTCCTTTAGCCACATCCAGAGCAAACTGGAGCAGCTTCTGAGATGATAGAGATGATTTACTATCATAATCCATGGATCGAGCCTTCCTCAGGAAGCAGCGAAGGTCACCATTGGGTAAGTACTCCGAAGCTACATACAGTATACCTTTAACCAAAATTGAGATAAGAGTAATTCGAGCACTTTTACTTAATAAAAGCGTGTATTGCAATGCAAATATTGAAGTCTTCGTATTAGTAATGTTAAGATTTATCCTTTTTGTCAATATTAAATTTCAAAATTGAACATAGGAGAAATATTTAAAACAGATTAATCACTACCTTCGTGTTGGCAAGCACCTAGAATCCTGACGAGATTAGGATGACTTCCATGAAGAGTCATAGTTTTGAATTCTTTTACAAAATTCTCTCTGTCAGCTGGAGATGCATTTTCTGGAAAAAAAATAGATATGTTTTCCAGGTCAAAGCATCACAACTACTCAAATGATTGAAGCATTTCTTGTCATCATGAAAACTCTTCAAGTTTACTTTGTGGTAAAACCGTTTAATGTTTTTGTCTTTATTTTGACATGTCCAAAATTTTATTGCCAGTGTACCAGTACACAAACCCATGCAAACACGACAGTAGGTCTCATTAAAGACACATTGTAGGCCTGTTCCCAAAATAGTCAATAAAATGTAGTTCCTAAACATCAAAGCAACAATTTGCAGGAACAAAGAAATGTTTCAGTGTGTCACAATCTTGGACTGATGTTGACTCTGGCTTCATTGTGAAGTTCAAATCCAGCTGCGTACCCTCTTCGTGATAGCTTGTCACCAAATAAGACAAATTAAAATACATACCTTTGAGCTTTTTGATTGCGGCCTTGCATATCTCACCGTTTACTGTCACTCCACCAAACCGCACTTCACCAAATTGGCCGTTCCCAAGTACTTTATTTCCTACCATCATGTCGTCCCACAAGATGCTCCATGGATGAGCCCATGTAGGCAAACCAACATCTTCGTACGTGGGTGATGGTTCCAATGGGGCTGGGCGTGCAGATGAACCGGAACCCACCGGTTCGTATACTGACTCTTGTGCCAGAGAGACCCTCTTTTGGGATGATGCACTTGTGGGTTTCTCCTCTCGTGATACGGTATTCTCATAAGAAACCTAGTGTGAAGCATTATGAGAAGTGCACCAGTAACTCTTGTTAATTGGTTTCAGAGGACAATATGTGGTAGAAGTGAACTCTATGATTGACGTGTTGTTTCGGGGTTCCTTTATAACAAACGAGGCTTTTATTTGGGAGAAATAGTAAGCTTAAAATGTTTATTCTTAAGTTGCTGTAATGAGATATGGTTTTGTTGCAAACTTTTGATTAGCGTACACAAGTGGTCCTCTATACAGATGTTTACCCCTTCCAAGCTGTCTTTCGAATTCAAATGTTAATCTTAATGGAAATACATATCGGTATCAAATAATTTTGAATGAAAATCTTGACTCACAAGCTCCTGGCCATCATTGACCTCTTGGTGCTGCAGAGTATTTGGTCTTCTTCGTTTGCGACGTCTTTGCAAGTAAAACAAAACCCAAACAGCTACAATCACAACAGAAGCACAGGCCAAACTGATGACGATTATCAGAAGA
This sequence comes from Marthasterias glacialis, assembly GCA_911728455.2. Classification (NCBI taxonomy): domain Eukaryota; kingdom Metazoa; phylum Echinodermata; class Asteroidea; order Forcipulatida; family Asteriidae; genus Marthasterias; species Marthasterias glacialis. The sequence goes on along the minus strand of OU452225.1, from coordinate 5,532,957 downwards.
ATGCTCGGTCCAGTTAGCGGTACCTGTGGCATTGTATTCACTGCAGAGAAGATGTAATAAATTGCACTTAAATTAAATATTTAGCTACGCAGTTGCTTATCAGTTTTTTTTTCTTCGTTTACATTAGCCCATTCGCGTTTGGATCCGACAGGATAATCGTTTTCACAGCGCAAATTTTCTTCATATGGCCAACTTTTATACGCAATATTATTGTATAGTATCCTACAGAGAAGCCACAAGGTCTGCTTGAAAAAAAACTTAACTTTTTTACATTGTCAAAAAGTAACAGCAAAGCGCATGTTAATGCGTACCGTGCGCAGCATATCGAGCGAAGTGCAAAACGACTAAGGTTTTTAAGCACTTTTAGATGTCCATATAATTAATAGTACTGTCAACCACGCCATATAATATATATATTCAATCGCAGGCTACGTTTACGTGAATATTTTCATGTAGATCCCTCAACAGATGATGAATCATCTGAGGCCACTCAGCCTGCTCGCAATCGCTTCAAAGAAAAGAGCAATTGGGTACCCCCAAAGAACCGAGATGTAGCTTTGGACACCTACATCAACTCAGTTAACACTGAGGTGCTTAAGGTTGCCAATACCAGAGTACCCAATAACCTCCCCCAAGAGGAACGCAAGGCCTTAACTCAACTTCGGCAGTCACCTAACATAGTGATTAAACGTGCTGACAAAGGGTCCGCAGTTGTAGTCATGAACACAGATGACTATATAGCTGAGGGCCTCAGACAGCTCAGTAACACTGATCACTATGTTGAATGTGACACTGACCCCACTCATTCATTCTCCAAACAAATCAGTGACACCCTCGTAAGCATTCACAATGCTAAGGGTATCGACAAGGATACACTTAACTACCTTCTCCCACAGGATCCCCGTACAGCACGCTTTTATCTTTTACCGAAGATACACAAGCCTAACAACCCAGGCCGTCCCATTGTATCTGGCAATGGCAGCCCCACAGAACGTATCTCTGAATTTGTTGATAGCTTTCTAAACCCACTCGTACCTCGCATTCCCTCATACATCAGAGACACCACTGACTTTCTTTGTAAATTGGAGGGTATCAAACACAAAATACCTGACTCTGCTTTTCTGGTGACTCTAGATGTATCGTCACTGTATACTAACATACCTCATAAAGAAGGAATTAAGGCATGTGGTTCTGTACTCCGAGCCAACAAACAAACCCGCCCCTCTGTGAGACACCTTACAGAACTCATCAGCCACATCCTAACTAAGAATAACTTTTCTTTCACAGAAAGGCACTTCTTACAGACACAAGGTACTGCCATGGGTACTAAAATGGCGCCTTCATATGCTAACTTGTTCATGTCTGACTTAGAAGACAAACTATTGTCTTCTGCTCCCAACCGCCCACTCGTGTGGTGAAGATTTATTGATGACATTTTCGCTATCTGGTGTGGTAGCCAAGATAGCTTGGAAGAATTCATTGATCATATAAACTCATTCCACCCCACCATTAAATTCACTGCCGATTTCTCTGTTACCTGCGTGAATTTTCTAGATGTGACTATAACTAAATCCCCTAATGGTATTGTGACAGATGTATATAGCAAACCCACTGACACCCATTAATATCTTCTCTCTAATAGCTGCCACCCTAGCCATTGCAAGGAGGCCATTGCCTACAGTCAAGCCTTACGTATAAGACGTATCTGCTCCACAGATACTCTATACAAAAGGCGTTCATCTGACCTAAGGCACCACCTTGTTTCCAGGGGCCATAGCAAACGAAGGGTTCAACTTGCCATCAACAGAGCTTTTGGCATACCCCGCCATACTCTGTTGACCAACACGGGCACCAAGAGAACCCCGACCAATAGAGTTGCTCTGGTCACAACTTTCCACCCTATGTTACCCAAGTTGTCATCTATAATCAATGACAACATGCCAATTCTCCACTCCTCCAACAGGTTGCGCTCAGCAATTTCTGAGCGCCCCATGGTCGCCTTCCGTCGCCCTAAGAGCCTAGGTGACATTCTAGTTAGAGCAAAACTCCCCCAGGTACAGGCCAAACTCCCTCCCCACAAGACATACAGGGTTGTCACCACTGCACCCGCTCTAAGTGCAAGACTTGTATGTATATCAAACCAACTGTACAGGTTAAAAGCCACAGCACTGGCTTTACCTACAAAATCAAGACCAACTCCCAATGCCAAACCCCAAATGTCATTTATGTCATATCATGTAAGAGATGTGGAGTACAGTATGTGGGAGAGACAAAGACCAAACTTAGTCTTCGCTTTGCGAACCATGTCTCCTCCATAAAGACCAAAAAACTGTACCCAGTATCTATCCACTTTAATAGTCCTAATCATAGTGTCAAAGATGTGGAACTAACTGTCATTGAGGCCTGCAACGGCGACGATTCACATCGTAAACTCAGAGAATCCCACTGGATTCACAAACTCCGAACAATCCAACCATTCGGATTAAACATAAACACAGGTGTTAAATAATTCCTCTTGGCATATAACTACTTTATTTCCATGCTTTTACATTATCAATATAGTATTCTCATTATAGCCCCCTCTCTATTATTCAATGTTTACACTTCTACTGCTTTATTTAGGGAGATTACCCTTAATCACCTCCCTCGTGTGAGTAAATAATCCTGTCCTTTCATGTCAGCCGCATTTCCCACCATGCAGCTTTCCTCCTTTGTTCACTAATCTCCTTTTTGTACTAACCGACCACTGGACATCCCATTGTCCACACTGCTGTATTCATCAACAATCTCTTTGTCTGTATTTAATCAACTTTGATTGGTTGTCTTTTTCCCGCCTATTTTGGATACTCTCCATCTATTTTAATCCCAAGGTTTTTCTATAAATGGATCTGTTTTTATGTTTGTGCTTGTTTTTGCCTCTGACGAAGGTCCGGTTTGGATCGAAAGCTAAGGCCATCAACCCTACTAGTTTTATATATATATATATATATATATATATATATATATAAAACTAGTAGGGTTGATGGCCTTAGCTTTCGATCCAAACCGGACCTTCGTCAGAGGCAAAAACAAGCACAAACATAAAAACAGATCCATTTATAGAAAAACCTAGGGATTAAAATAGATGGAGAGTATCAATATATATATATATTGATGGACATGTCCCGTTACACAAAACAAAACTGTCGATCAGCAATGGACCGAAACTAACTTTAAGACGCGAGCAAGGTAAAAAAAAAAATAATAATAAAAAAAAGCGATTCTTCTTTTCGTTTCCTCGTTATTGTTTGTTTAAGGGCGGCCTGAAAAAAAGCTAGACTTTAGAGAAAATCGCGCATTTTTCAGTTTTTCATCGTTTTTTTTTCATGGGCAGACGAACGAGAAAAAAAAAACCCGGAGTATTCGGGGTTTTGCTTAAAAAAAAAAAGATTTTTGGTTTAAACCAAGTGGCTTCTCTGATCCTAGGCAAAAGTATGTAAACCTACTTTGTGGCAAGGTAAAAGATGTTGAGACGTTACTCCATCCACCAAGTCCAATTCGCGTTTCTGCACGTATCTGAAATAAGAAAGAAAAAAGAAAGAAAGAAAAACAAAAACAGCTCAAAATTAGCATAATCATTTGAATAGAAAGACAATGGCAGTGATATTTGTATGTGTATTACAAACGCTAGTAATTAATTTCACACCACACCTGGAATGAATAACTGACATTTCCCTCTAGGTCCACGATCTCTTTGGTTTGAACATCACTATGAAGATCATCTGTGATTCTCACTGTCTCAGCCGATGATGAGTTCTCAGACTCTGTCTTCCAGTAGCGAAGCTCATAGCTGATGATGATGCCGTAGAGAGGATTTGGACGAAACCATGCAACGGTGATGCGGTCGCTTCTGATCACCAGGAAAGTTACGTTGCTTGGAGGAGTAGGAACTTAATACGGAATAAATGGGACATACATTACGTGGATTTAAGATTGTAACATATTGAAATATCGATAATCTACGATGTATTGGGTGCTTTTAAAATCTACAGGGAAAAATGTTTCATTTGTATCCACGATAACATATCCATGAGTTTCAGAATTGGATACACATTTTAACACCAAAATTGTAACTTAACATAACAACTGCAATGGGAAAAGTGTTGTTAAGGTAAAACAATAATTATGTTACTGATTTCCATATTCACCTTTTTTTTGACATTTTTTTATTTTATTTAGTGCGGAAAGCTGTTTCTTTAAGTATTGTTTATTGAATCTAATGGTCAACATGGCTATAAGAATCGTCAACTTTCCGGGATCTTTCAAAATGTTTTTTTTTAATTAGGAAATCCCAAACATACTCTTCTTTACCTGTCTGCATTTTGGTAAAGATCTCCAGTTTTGCCATTTGTCCAATGACATCGGCATCATTTACAGCCCAAACTTTAACCCCATATTGTGTAGATGGTTCCAAATCATCGAGAACTAATTCTGGTGGAGACGTAGCCGATATTTCATTAATCTCGATTGTTGAATGAAGGTCAATGTTGAATCTTGTGTCGTATGGACGGTCCAGTACACGGTGCTGAACCTATAAGTATGGTGTTAATGGTTAAATTGTGTTGAATTTATGAAATTGAAATTGAAGCTCATGCACATATTTTTGACAAAATTATACCTCTGATGAAGAGCAGCTTGTTACCTTTCAAAAACTAACAGCAGCAGCAGCAGCAGCAACAGCAGCAGCAGCAAAAGCAGCAGCAACCAAAACAACAACTATATAGAGTATAATATGACGCAAACATCCTGATACTGGATCTAGGCATTGTGAAGATGGACATATAATAAAAATGGACTTTAAAAACAGCACAGTTTAGTGTTGGTGGTATCACTATAAAGTTGCTTTAAAGCCCCAGCTCAACATTGGTAAGAGGAAAAGCAAAAAAATTTTCACATATTTACATACACTTTACATGGTATAACAATACTGATGGTAGACAACTTTCCTTGACATATTTCTGACCGAAGTGTTATCGTTTTTAAATATTAAATGAAATAAGATCCAAAATATGTTTTTGTCTCAGTGAGACGAAAACTCTGCCTATAGGAATGCGTACAAAATGCTGAATGTATTTTTGCCTTTTTCTTGCAAATGAAACAACAAATTGAACTGACATTTTCACAGGTTTGTTTTATTACAAGTATCTTGATTTGTGCAAAGAATTGAGACATTTACAGTCAGTTTACCAATGTTGAGCAGGGACTTTAAGATATTGCTAAAATATTTAATAATATATACGCATACAACATATTTAACGATCTTCCCATTCGGATACTGTGGACGGTTCCAACTTAGTGTGATGCTTGTCTTGGTAATCTTTGCAGCGATCAGAGACTGTGGTTGACTTGGCCCTGTTAATAGGAAAACACAAAAACAATAATTATGGTGAATTGTTTGATGCAAAAAACATCATATTGTTGTGCATTATTACAACAATTACAACGTATAAATAATTTATTCCACTTATAAGTAAACACAGGCTCACACAAAATTGACAGAGCATAGGCGGTATTGGTTTATAACCAAATAACGGTATATGAAAATGTAACACCCGACCGAAGGTGGTTGCGGTAGATAAGATTCTACATTTCCTAATGCGTTGTGGATTACTTTAAACATGTAGTGCTAACGTGCATAACAAAATAATCTAACTGCTTTAACCCTATCAGGACAGGGGGAGCACAATGTGTCCCTCACACTATTTTTGCCACTATTTTTTTAACGCTTTTTTTGATCACTGAATTGTTCTGACCAATTATATGTAGAGTCATGTTGGCAAACAAATAATTGCTACTTTAGGTTAGCTGTTGCCATGGCAAAATCCAGTCAAAAACGCCCTTTAGTGAACATTTTTGAAATGTGTTTACGTAGAACTCGGTGAAACGAACATTAGTGGCAAGTTCCATAAAAGTCTCATAAATTCTGCAAAACATGGTGCCCCCCCCCCCCAATAAAAAAGTCCGGTCCTGATAGGTTTAACAAAGTTCGTTTAATTTACCACTGTTTAAACAAAAACTATTATTATTTATTACCTCCAGTTACAGTAGTTGCTGATGTGCTATCACTCCATGGACCATAACCAACTTTCGTCTCGGCTCGAATCTAGAAAGTAGGATAAAATAAGATTTACATAAAAAAATAAAAAAATAAGGGATTTACTTGCGTTTTGGCAAAAGATTAAAACCCGTGATAATTATATTACAAATTTTCTGCTCCTCCTGATACAACAGCATCTTCCTTTTATCGTAATTTCATGAACTGCTGATTCTTCTACTTGCGTTTGATCAGAATGTTCTTTTATCTCGTTATTTTATACAATATTTAAAAACCTATTTAAGACATCAAATTCATCGATCAAGTTTTTAAATATAATAAATTTCATGAAATGGTTGAAATGGTGATAGCAAGATGGTTGTTAGGGTAAGTATTATTAAAAATTAATAAGTTCTTTGCCGTTTCTAGAAATAAAACATCAACAGCAGTTGACTGATCACACAGTTTTAAAGCTCAGCTGAGAGAAAAAAATCCATATTTGGTCAAGATCGGTATTGAAGCAAAGATACTGAAAGATCCCGCTCTGTAGTGTCGTACAACAATAGAGAGATAATCAAATGTTTGCTGGTGTACTTGTTTTAGCATTATTATTTTAAATTCGATTGCATAACAACTATTTTAGTTTAATTAAGATTGATCACGATCGCATCATTCACCCTTGGATGTAATGTTGAATTTGCCCACATGAAGCAAAAATACAAGCATTGTAGTCGTTTACATTCAAGTCGGATAAAATACAAATCAGTGCCAAATAATGTAAAAAAAAAAAAAAAAAAAATGTAGCCCTTGCTTAAAAAAAAAAAAAAACACAATGGGACAATCGCTATACAACTAAAAACATTCCTTCGGAAAGTCGGAGATATACTAGTGTAGTTTAGTCGTTTGACCAGTCGTTTGATCATGGCTAGTTCGGGATTACTAAAAATTATGTAATTTTGTTATTCCATCCTTACTACTGAAGACAATACATTGAAACTTGACTCACGAAGAGATTAACCATTCCCCTACACTGCAAAATCTTGGGGTGTTGGGATTCTCGTGGTATCTACATATGACTACACCGACATCGTGTTAATTTTACCAATGATAAAGCAATGGGGATAACCAACACAGGTGTTGTCGTTGTTGTCACATAATATACCAAGAGAATAAATTTAACACCCAAGTTTATGCAGTGTATCCAAAGTGTTACGTATATCAACACAACCACTACCTTTGTGAATAAAGTTGATTTTTAACCGATGCAAACGTGGTTTAACATGTAAAGTTACGGCAGTCTCGAAAAAGTGCCGTTTGTGTTCATCAGCTGGAAAAAAACGAAAAAAAAAACTAAAAACAAAAACAAAAAACAAAATATGCATAGCGGCGATTTTAATACTCTAAACTATCGCAGTTGCATTCAAATTTTACAATTTATAACTCCGGAACTGGTCAATCGACTTTACCGCTAAATCGTTGATCACATACCTGGACTGAGTAACTTATACTTCCTTCCAAATTCAGGATCTTTTTCGTCTGGTGATGACTAGCCAGCTCCTGTGTGATTCTCATTGTATCTCCCGATGGCGAGTTCTCAGACTCTGACTTCCAATAGCGGAGCTCGTAGCTGATGATGACGCCATGAGGAGGACTGGGAGCGAACCACTCCACAGTGATCCAGTCGCTTCTCGTGACTGGGAAAGCGACGTTGCTTGGAGGAGGGGGAACTTTGAAAAGTGAAATAAACAATATTAGTACTAAAAAACAACAACAACAACAACAACAACAAGAACAACAACGACAACAACAAGAACAACAACAACAAGAACAACAACAACAACAACAACAACAACAACAACAACAACAGCAGCAGCAGCAGCAGCAACAACAACAACAACAACAATAATAACAATACAGTCTTTTGCAAACAATGAGTACACATGACGGCGATTTTGATTATTAAAACACAATCAACATTGTGTCAATTTGATGTATGCCTGAATACCTCTGTTATATGAGGGGCAACGACATACAACAAATCGTGTTTTTTTTTATTTCTAGAACACAAATTGAAAGTCTGGGAGGGGACAGTTAGAACAAATTTGTTAAATCGTTCATAGAAATTAATAGTTATTTTTTTTGGTTTAATTGTCCCTTCACGGGCCTCGCACATGATAAGCTATATCGGACAAAAAGAAATATGTATTTATTGACTCTAAATGTTGATCACTTGAAATAATCTTATTATCAATAATTGTAATCGTCTGTGAGTTTTACACAAGCTTGTACATTTTTTTTAATGAAGTTCTTTTTGTGAGAACAAAATGATATTGTTGTATTACTTACTTCCTTCTTTTATCAGTGTGGTATTTAAAGCAACAGGTCCCGAAGCAAACTGATTCTCCGCAGACACTGATAGTGTGTATAACGTAAAGGGAACAAGGTCCGTAAATGTTACCCTGGTATCAGAGACCGTCCCTTCCTTGAATATTTCTTCTCCACTGCTATTGAGTATGTAATGGTACTGGGTTATGATGCCATTACGGTGACCACACACTGGTTGATTCCACGAGAAAGCCATGGTTTGGTTGGTAACATCGGTAGACTTTAAATCACTAGGAGGACCGGAAGGAGCTAACATGAAATAAATAATATTATACTTTATTAAAGATTCCTGAGTATATTTTCTTCATTGTTGATGAGTGTGTAATAATACTGGGTTATGAGGCCATTACCCTGACCACACACTGGTTGATTCCATGAGAACGTCACGGTTTGGTTGTGACGTTGGTAGACCTCAAATCACTTGGAGCACCGGTAGAAGCTTATGTTAAGTAAAGACTGTTTATTATATTACTACAAATAAAAAAAGACAAAAAAACGAAAACAATATTCGGAACACGAATTTCGAGTTTTGGATTATTAAAACCGTAATGGAAAATCAAAGAACAATTACTTTTCCTGTAATTTCGGAAATCCATCAACTATATAAACCATTTTAACCTGTAGGCCTACCTACCAGTGCCATCGGTAGTTACTGTCACCGATGCTTCTGCCCCTGCTCCTGCACTGTTGTAAGGCGTGACATACACACGATACGTTGAGTGAGGGTACAATCCAGTGATGGTTGTGGGTGATTGAGAACCATTAAGCCATTGCTTACGGTCTGGGGAAACAGTGCTGCCACACTGGTCCCTTTTGTAAAGAAAAAGAAAACAAATATGGTAAATTAAAAACAAAGATTTTATTATGTCCTTTTTCCGAGAAGAGTTGGCTTTGATGTCGAATTAAAGTAATAAACTACCGGTTCTGAACACCACACCAACGTTAAAACTGTAGCGATCATAAGTTAAAAGCAAAAGCAAAACAAAAACAGAATCAAAACATCTTAAGGAATGACTGCGGATGCAAAACTGGTGCCGAGTTACTTTTCAAGAGGAAACAGAAAGAAGGAAACAAATCTTGACACAGTTTACAATAGTTTTCTAATGTACATTGGTTCAGTTGGCCAACAGTAATGCTGACTCAGCATCTGAATCAGAATTTGCTTTTGAGATCACACAGAGCGAACAAAAGTGAGGCACAACAAGCTCTTACCTGTCCATGATTTGATATTCTACTGTGTAATAAGAAACCAGGCAAATGTTAGCAGTGGGCTTCTTCCACGCAATACGTATCTGGATTGCGTCCGAGGTTGTGTTTGCCCGTAGCGCAGTCACTCTTCCTGGAGCTAGTTTAATTAAGCACGGTGAAAAAACGATACTTAGATGATCAAGTGTTTAATGTGCTTTGTCCGTGGCGAAAAAAGAAAAGAAAAAAAAAAGAAACATGTTGCTAATGCAAACGAGTTTAGAAGGTTACTTTTTTTTCTGTAACGAAAAACAAAATAATTAAGATTTCTGAATTTGGGAACTGTAGATATAAACATTTGTGTTTTTAATTGGGTTCGTTCTGATTGGCTTACCGAGGCCAATCAGAAAAAAAAGAAGCAATTTAATGAATATTCATGACTATTCTTATCTCTTTGAGCTGTGAACAGGTCGCGGCCACGGCTGACGACAAACAGTAGTCCTTTGTGACATAAACAATGTTGATATTCCGTTATCACTGCAGTTAAAATGAAGAAATCTTTAAAAACCACCGCCATTTGTATAAGAAAATATTTTTAGAGCTGGCTTTTGGAAAACCGATCCCTTTTAAAATAATACTCGGTTTTGAGTTATTCAATGCTGTACAGGAAGTGCCCCATTTATCAGTTAAACAAGAATATATAATTCGTGAATACACTGTGTGGATGTGTGTTACGTCCACACAGTCTTTCGAGTTCCTTCACAATGTGGACAACTTTTGTTATCAGGTCCACACTCTGTACGCAGTGCTTAAATTCACGGACACACACACAAACATGTTTGTTATACCATAGTATTAGATTGTGGTTTTTTATTGGTCGAGAACCAACCACGTGACATAAAACAAAATTTCATGTCTTCTCAAAAAAGTGCTGTTGTCGGGGTCCATTACCCAGATCGTCCTCAGAAAATTAATTTCATCGTCCCCATCCAATATGGTAATATAATTTTTACGAATCTCGTTCCAAAACTTTCTTTGAACGTTTGTGTATTGTTCATGTGCATGTGTACATTGTAAAAAGCAGTTCTTGGACACGAGCATTTGAAACTCAAGAACTCATCATTTTATAATCATCAAGGTAAGACAGATACGAAAGATATACTAAAAACACAACACAGAAAGCGGTCCAAAACTACAAAAATAATACAAATAATTTTATTCCCTCGAAATAATATTCCATTCCCTCGAAATCATTTCGTTCCCCTGAAATATTATTTCGTTCCCTTAAAAATAATGTTGTTCCTTTGAAACAATATTCCGAGGGAAGGAAAAATAATTTCAAGTGAAATATTATATTGTTCCTTAAAACCCTGCGTCTCCATGAGGGTTCAAATTACACGAATGGAATGACGTACTATTGTTTATAGTACCCTAGGGCGTCCGTGTAACTTTTCCAGATTTTTTTTTCAAAATGTTTATCTGAACATATAATTATCTTCTAGAGGGTCTTCCCACATTATAAAATCATCATCAGGCCGTAGTAGTACATTTAGACACCCAATCATGAAAGATTGTTAACCTGACCTTATTTCCAATAAACAATGCACAATATGCCGTACTGCAGTTTGCAGTACCCTAGGGCATCGGTGTAACTTTTCCAGAATTGTTTTCAAAATATTTATCAGAACATATAACCATCTTCTAGAGATTTCTCCCTCACTAAAAATTCATTTTCAGGCCATTCCAAAAGGTGGCTGACAGCTCCTTATCAGTAAACAACCCTGACGCTAGGACCCGCCTTTGACACCCCCGCCCCCAACTTCACCCACAAAACACACACACACCACAACCATGCCAGAACTAACAGTCGACTTGTGTTTGATCGCAACTTATTCCTAGAAAATATTATCTATAACCTCCAGGCCTCAAGCACTGAGAAAGGAAAAGACCGTAAGACTACCCACCCAGACATCAAACGAACAACACTAATCGAACAACACTCATCTGGCTGCTGCGGATCTCGTTGTATTTGACTCACGCACAGTACAGTAACAGGGCGGGTATTATACACAGTGTGTAGCAAAATTTTATAGTTCTGATGAATATTCATAGTTTGGCTGCTGCAACATGCAAATGATGTATATCATAACTCTGAGGAAAAAAAGGCAGGCCCAGCGGATTTTTTTCGTTCGAGGTATCAAATAACAGTTTTAAACCTCACAACATGGTTGCATTTTGAAAGATGATATTTGTGTACAGTCATCTCAGCCTACAATCGGACAATGCATCTTTAATTATTTTTTTTTCGCACAATCACTGTCAAGATTTCAAGGCTTGCCCATACTTTCATTGCATACTGTTGGTGTTTTTAATTATTAAACTGCCATTAAATTATGACGGATTTTTTCTTCAAGGTATTAAAGGAATATTTCCTACCTCATAACGTTAGCAATTTGAATTTTAATTTTATTTTTTACCGTCAGCTCGGCCTACAATCGGACAATGCATCTTCAATTAACCCCTTTTTCTCAAAACTTAATACGAGCGTCAACCACACATTATTTTATTGAGTCTATGTGAAAACGGATCTGCTTTCACATGCTTTCACATTCCATTGGAAGGTGCTTACCAACAGTATCCGTGGTCTCCTCTTGTTGAAAAGAGGTGCCGTCGCCAATTCCGAGTGTAGTGACAACGATGGTATAGGATGTACAAGGGGATAAGTTGACGAACTGTACAGATGTTGTTGTCACTTCTTTATAATGCCCTTGTCTGTGTCCTGCCAAATACAAGGCTGTCCTGTAGCCTGTGATGAGGCCGCCTCTGCTACCACAGGGGATGGAATTCCACGTGATGCTGATGCTACTGTCAGTTGTTTTACTACTCTTAAACGTAGGCGCAACCTCAGGACCTAATGTACATTATAAAGTTTAAAACAAAGTGTTATCTCTCATAAGAACGGTGCTAAACATAACACTGTACCAAACGTACAAACATAGCACATCGTATTTTATTTTGAAATGGTCCTGACCAGTGAAGTTGAACTCTACTTTCGGTATTCCTTACTGTCATTGTCGTTCAAGGGTTGGGTGAGGCTGTACCTCCTCACCCCTAGCCTTCGTTAAGAAGATTGGTTTGTAATAAAGAATCCTCCTATAGCACATTACGTAGGCCATGGATAGATCAAGTACTGTTTATAAAATGTTATTATTAAAACAGGAGCATGTATTACGAACAAAAACATGAAAATAAGACCGCTTACCTTTTTCCCCTGTGATGTTCGAAGAAAATGTCGTGGTTCCATTTCCAGCTTCGTTTCTCGATGTGACATTGACTCTGTATGTCGAGTATGCTTTCAATCCTCCAATAATGATTGAAGTACTGGTTGTGGTCAGTGAACCACCTGAATGGTCACCCTCCTGACATTGCTCCAGACTGGTGATTTCATACGTCACTAGGTAGTCAGTTGCGAGGCAAGGATTGTCTGGTGTACCACGGGTCGTCCATGATACCCTGAGTTGATCGTGATTGATGGGAACTATGGTCAGGCCGGTAACATCATTTGGCTCTGTATACAGTCATATAAAGTTCAACGAAATTCTGATTCATGGAACAATCAACAAGCTACATGTGATTGGCAAATATATCTCCGTTGTGTTTTCTGCAACACATGCAGTTTATCATGACTAATGCGTGTGATGCAAGTTTCGGAGGACGAACATTATGTCAACCCAGTATAAACGTTGCATGAGTAATGAGTTAATTAGGTCCGTAAGCGATAAATTATGTACTGATTATTTCGTCGTGAGTGTTTTTCAATCGTCACATTTTCGTATAACACATGAAAAACTGTATATAATAAATCCTGATATTTGTTTGTATTATGTTTTACTTGTACGATGAAACAAATAAAATAATATCACAGGCTTTCGTTTGCGCACACATACCGATGACCGTAGTTGTTTCGCTATGGTTAAAAGAAGTGGTTTCGCCTTTATTTAGAGTAGTTATGGTGATGGTGTATGATGTACAAGGAGATAAGCCGTGAAACTGTACAGACGTGGTTTGCAGACGTTGAGACTGACGAATGAATTGGTTCTGTTCGGACCGAAACAAATACGCTCTGTAGCCTTTAATAAGAACGCCTCTGCTTCCACATGGGATGGGGTTCCAGGAGATTCTGATTCTATCGTTAGTCACTTCACTTTGATTGAATGTAGGCGGAACACCAAGACCTGATCGAAAAAAGCACAACATAATGGGAATATAATAAACACATTTTTCTAAAGAAAGAAAGTAAAGAGGTTTTCCCGACAAATTTCAACAAAAAATCATACGATTTAACCCTATCAGGACCGGGCTTTTTTGGGATGTACGGAGACGGGGGGGGGGGGGGGGGGGGCACATAGCCGATGGCTGGTTTACCATTCAATGCAATCAATTGTAAAAAGGTATATAGTAGAAATTTCAATTAAAGAATGGTGAAAATGTTTCTTACAAATTTAATGTTTATCAATAAAAAAAGAAAGAAAAAAATTAAAACGAACCTGTGAATGAAAGGAAGGAAATCATGTGTGCACGAAAACGACAAACTTAATGCAATGGTAGCTCAAAATAAGCCGTTGTTTGATCTCATTGTGGGGAAAATGCGTGAAATTGACTACAATGATGAAAATAAGTGAATTTTTGCTGAAATTGACCGGGTAAACAGAACCTCTCAAAGGAACGCAAATTGATTGGTATGTGTATCTATTGTTGGGTGAACAGAGTAAAAACTGAACGGGGATTTAACTCTGGCGACCTCAGGATTAACTCGCCGACGCTCTACCAAGTGGGCTATCTAGCCCAATAATGGCGATACCTATTTTATCATTATCTCTGTTCAGGGGTGCCAGTCACAAGTCATACAACCTGAAACTGCCGTATAACCAGGGATGACAACCTAGTTTACGGTACAACCTTGCAAGCGGCAGGTCACATTTAGGGAATGCGACGTTTTGTTTCAAAGATCAAGTGATCAACCACAAGTGACACTGATTTTTAATTTATGTGTATTATTATTTGTTTTAATATTTTTTTTGGTCGACTAAAATAAGGTAAGGATAAGGTATGGTATGGTTGCGATAGTGCGTGCAGTCGACTAAACTTGCATTTGGTAAGGTGAGGGGTTTTAAAAGATTCATTTACTTCTTTTTGCCGTGTTACTTGACTGAGTTTCCGATGCTCCATTTCCAGCTTCGTTTCTTGTTGTAACATTGACCCTGTATTCAGAGAAGGCTTTCAATTCGTCTATATTGACTGAAGTTCTGGTAGTGTCCAGTGAACCACCGGAATGGTCACCGTCCTGGCATTGCTCCACATTGATGAGTTCATACGTCACCAGGTAGTCAGTAGCAAGGCAAGGATTGTAACGGTTGGCACTAGGGGCTCCCCATGACACTCTCAGTTGATTGTGATTTATGGGAACTATGGTCAGGCCGGTAACTGCTTTTGGAACTGCGATTAGAAGACAGATAAACGGAATTCTGATTTATAATTCATAGACGCCCAAGACAGTTTAGGCATTCCTGATGGTTGAAAAGTCGTCACATGACCGTGTTTACCTGGCATTAAAGCCCCAGCTCAACATTGGTAAACTAACCGTAACTGTTTCTATTCTTAGCACAAATCAAGATGTTTGTAATAAAACCAACAATGTGAAAATGTCAGCTCATTTCGTTGTTTCATTTGCGAGAAAAGTGCAAAAATGCCTTCAGCATTTTTGTTCGCATTCCAATATGCAGAGTTTTCGTCTCACTGAAACGAAACTAATTTTGGATTTTATTTCATTTATTATTTAAAAACGATAACACTTTCAATGAAAGTTTCTACCATAATAATCTTTATACCATGTGGGTATATGTTTTCTTCTTACCAATGTTGAGCCGGGGCTTTAAACGGTTAATAAAGACACGGCTGGAGCGGTTAGCGATCAGTTATTTCAGTCTGATTTCCTGCTTTGACACTCTAACATTAGAAAACGTATATAAAGAGGTGCGAAACAAACCCATAATGCAAAACTATAGGCTCCTGAACGTATACAGAAAAACATACAGCAAATAAAAAAAACCCAAACAAACAAACAAAACAAACAAAAACAAAAACAAACTGCAAAGCAAGCAAGGTTTGTTGTGTCATTCTGTAATATTTTGGACGTTTTATTATTTTTTTTAACAATAATGTCATTTATGAATGGGAATAAAAGAGTCTTAATCGGCCGTTTAAAACCTAATAGTTTCGCGGCCGTGCGATAAAGGACCCCACCTTCGGCCGGGGCCTTTATATCAAACTGGCCGCGACACTGACGGTTCTAAGCGGCTGATTAAGATCTCATCGCCTGTCTTTTGTTCCCTTGAAAAAGAAACACAATAAGATAACGTGACAGGCAATTATATCTCGGCTGGATTAACCAAAACACATTTAAGTTCATCAGGACTATCGCGTGTAATGCAGAAATTATGAACCAGCATTATCTCCCAAATAAAGATATTTAAGATAGCGATAAAAAGCTGTACCGATGGTTTTTTTTTATATCTGTCAAAATGTACATAATTTTGTACAAAATATAATATATAGAAAATTTACAACAGTAATTTATTCTTCAAAAATCTTGTTCGTATATGGTGCACCAAAAGCAGACACGAGATAAATGTGATTTCCTAATTGTCTGTGAGCCATACGTACCGATTGCGTTTGTTGTTTCAATGTGGTCAAACGATGCGATACTGCGGGTTCCATTAAGAGCACTTACAGTGATGGTGTATAGTGTACAAGGGGATAAATTGGTAAACTGTACAGACTTAGTTTGTGAGTCTGAAGGGTTGGGTTCTGAAGACTGAATGGTTTGGCTCTGTCCTGATGGAGACAAATCCACTCTGTAGCCTGTAATATGACCTCCTCTGCGTCCACATGGGATGGGGTTCCAGGTGATTCTGATACTACTGGTGTTCACGTCACTATGATTGAATGTGGGCGGTACACCAAGATCTGAACGAAAAGAAAAACATCTTTGTAAAAGAAAACGCATTTGAAACACTGAGCAAACGTAGCAAGGCAGATGACCTCTTTCCGAAAGTCTGACGCAGTTGATAAGTAAAATAGTCGATAATGTTTCAAAAAGCTTTACAAGTTTGATTTAGTTACATTTTTCTGCCGTGTATTTTGACGTAGTTGCCGATGTTCCATTTCCAGCTTCATTTCTCGACGTGACATTGACCCTGTATTCGGAGTATGGTTTCAGTCTTGTAAGAGTAACTGCAGTCTTGGTAGTGACCAGTGAACCACCGGAATGGTTACCTTCCTGGCATCGCTCCACATTGATGAGTTCATAGGTCACCAGGTAGTCAGTGGGAAGGCAGGGATTCTCTTGATTGCTACCGGGAGCCGTCCATGATACTCTCATTCGAGCTGGTTTATTTTCTAAATGCTCGATGGTCAGGCCAGAAACAGCAGCTGGAACTTTAAAAACAAAATCATAAGGTTTGATCATCAGTATTTTGGGTGTGGAAATAATAATGTTGATGTTCGTGTACCGGTACCGTAAACTTAAATAGGAATGACAGACCAAGGCTGCAAAATTGAAAACAGATCTACTTACAGTTTGATATTATGGTTAATGATAAAAAAAAAGTATATTTAAAAATCACATTGCAGCAGAGTGGCTGAATTGTGTGATTCAAAATATGCGATACATGAAACAATGATTAACAAAAATTATTTAGAATTTACAACGACAACAGCAAAACTTAAAGGGGATGTGTAAGAAACTTTAAAGTTAAGTCTTTTTGGGATTAAAAATCATTCAACACACTATCAATCATCGACGCCTGTTGTAGTAGATACTAATAAGTGAGTTCATGCAGTTGGTCTCCGACACCGAGTTAAAGGGGTTGTGTAAGAAACTTTCAAGTATTTTTTTTTTTTGGAGGGGGGATTACAAATCATTCAATACACTATCAATCTGAATCAGTGTTGTTTTGTCTTTCCTGGTTTTCTTCGTCTGAGTTGTCTTCGTTTGAGTTTCTTTGTCTGTGTAACCCCGATGTGATTGGTTTTACATGCTGTCGTTTGCTTGGTTTTCCTCGTCTTTGGTGGTACCTGATGGCTGCTTTTCAACGTCAACAACAGACATAGTGTCAGCATCATCATCATTTTTAATAATATGTGTCTTTGTCGTGACATGACGCTCTGTGGTTTCCACTTCCACACACCAAACAGTGTCTTCGACAGGGACAGTCTCTTTCAAAGTGATTCGGCTGTTGGCAGATCTGACAGGCTTTTGATTGTCCCTTGTATCTAACTGGGAGAGTAAACGCTCCAACTCTGACGTACCTAGGTATAGGTTTCGTTATGCTCTTTATTAGACAGTTTCTGACTCCTGCTTCATATGGGGCTTTTATATAAATAGCTGCAGGATTTTGTAATGCTGCTCTTTCGCGCTGTACCATGACATTCTTAACTATAAAGCCCTGTGTCTCGCAGTGGTTTTCATTGTCAAAAGTTTTTACACCACCCATTTTGGCTTTTTCAAGATGACTGCCAGCTAAACAATTGATATGGCCGCGACAATTCTCAGATCAAGAAGAGGATCAAAAGCGCCCTTAAGTCTCTTTCTCTAGTTTTATTTTGTTTTAGACAAAGCTGTTATTTCACCATATTTACTGCACTCAATAAAATCGACATACCCGGTATTGTACAAGTTGTGTTGCATGATGTAGCATTCATTAAGTTTAGACATCTATCTGTAATAGAGGCAAAACGTACAAAGACAAAGGTTTTAAAATAATTGTGATGTCACAAATATTCACGCGAGTATCCAATGTTCGCAAAAGAACAAAGAAAGTCAAAGAGGTTGATGCTTATAAAAAATCACCAAGCTGATTTGCTGCATTTCAAATAAACTATACACCTTCTTGTCTACACTGCAAAAACTGGGGTGTTAAACTGATTATGTTGATATCTATGTGACAACACCGACATGGTGTTAGTTATCCCCTTTGCTTTATCGTTTAAAACATTTACACCATGTCGGTGTTGTCACATAGATACCAAAATAATCAGTTAACCACCCAAGTTTTTGCAGTGTACGCATATGCTACAAATTGACAGGATGATACGCGGAGTATGCTTGTGCGCAATCGCAACGGCATCGCTATAAAGTGTTGTGAAATATACAGTGATAACTCCGTGCGCAGTTAGGACTACACATTCCAGTAGGAAATACAGTTAAAGCCGAGCTTCAGGGTAAGGCTTCAGTAGGTTACTGAGTCAAATTTAGGTGCCGCATAGACATGCATAAATCATACCTTGGCAATTTCCCCCGGTATACCCTGATTCACAGTCCCCATCACATTGACCCGTTGTTCCATTACAAGACACTCCGTTGGCGCAGTGACAGGTCTGTGCGCAGTCTGCACCGTACATTCCAGTAGCACATTCTGCGGCAATGAACCGGCAATCATTAATTTCTCATCATTGTCAGGCGAGAAAATAAAATAAATTCAAACTTGTCGTTGCTTTTGGAGTGAGGTAAAATGACTCGTTCTACGTCAAATGTTTGGGAATTTTTTTTGGGGGGGTCATTTTGTTTTTAGCCGTATCACTTACGAAATACACATATTTAATATTATATTATATTATATGCGGTAATAAAAAAAAAAAAAAAAAAAAAAAAAAAAAAAAAAAAAAAAAACGACATTACCGTCGTTGCAGTCCAGTCCCTGGTATCCAGCAGCACAACTACAGCCGTATGGATCTGGTAAACAGAAGAACATTCCTCTGCAGGTAGAACCATCTGAAGGTAACCCAACAGAATCACAGCGGAGGCTTCCATCTTGGCCAAACCGATTCGGCCCAAGCACTGTAGTTGAACATTGGTTATATAAAAAGAGAGTTCATGTGTTGGATAATTACTATGCTTAAATAATAAATAAGCATGATTTAGTCATTTTAAATCGACCTGTGCATTTGGGACGACAATGTATTAATGTTCTCGTAACTCTTATTGTGTGTGTGGTGTTTAGGTCTGACATTTTTATTATAAGCTGTTTCTTGTGAAACCCTTAACACAACAAATACCTACAAATCTGACAGCTTGTGCCACTGAAACCAGGGGGACATATGCAGACGCCAGTGGTGTCATCACAAACTCCACCGTTAAGACATATCTGGCAATCTCTGTCACACTCAGGCAAGTTCCATTTCTCGTTTTGACATCCTTCAACAGAGAAAAAGAATCCCAAACCAGATTCAGTAACCTCTTTTTGTTATTAAGTTTTCTATCATTTAATATTAAGTTTCTGCAAGTAGGGAATAGACCAATTTTTTCTCCCCGTGGGTTGGTGTGTGGTGTGGGTTGGTATACAATTTCAAACCAGGGACCTATAACAAAAGGAAAAATAGGGGCCCGGTGAAGGTCTCCAGTTGGAAAGTATGTACAAAACCAATGTGAGCTGCATCCTTAATTTACAAACAAAAGAGGGACAATAGGAGGTTCCCGATTTGCAGGTGTGGGTGTACCCGTAGTGACAGTCAAACCGAGGATAAAAAGAAGTGGGACACCAGGTCCACGATTACTATCATAAAGACAAACAATAGGGTCCACGTTTGTCAGGACAACGATTTAAACAATGGAGGGTCTACGATTGGAGGCCATTACACACTTGTCTCTGAGCAGTCAAACCGAGGACTTTAACACAAGGGACCCGGGAAAATGGCATACCGGGACAATCTTCGGTTCTGGTGTGTTGCGGCCTTGCGGATAAGATCAACGGACTCTCAAACTCTAGTGCTTTTCATCAGCAAAATGTGAGTTTGAGTCCCGGTCGTGGCACGTGCAAGACACTTAACCATTCTTTTTGTTGCGTCTTTCGGACGGGACGTAAAACAATGGGAGAACAAAGGGATGTGCTCAGTCTATTACATTAACAAACCTGTGTGTGGTTGCGTGTGGGTGCTGATGGGTCACAAAAGTATATCTCGGTTATAAAATCGATGCAATATAGCAGTGAATTTTCCGATATTGATTTAAAAGCTGGTTGCAATGAATGCAAGTAGTACATCTTGATCAGCGTGACTTATTTTTGTAAGTTTCCAAGCAGAATTAGCTTGTTCAGCGCGGAAGGGGAAAGCTGGGGGTAGTTGCACCCCCTGACCCAACCTACGGGTTTATATTTTTTGTGAAACTGCTGGCCCGAAAAATGATTAACTCAAGTTGTATGATCGTTTGTTTGTTTGTTTGTTTGTTTGTTTGTTTGTTTGTTTGTTTGTTTGTTTGTTTGTTTGTTTGTTTGTTTGTTTTTTTAGCTCACACATAAAAGAGTTTATTAAAACAAGTTATTCGCAATAAATGTCAACACATTTGTTTGTGGTGCAGTATTTTAGATAGCTAGTTGACTCATTTTTTATATTGTGAAACAGAAAACAAAAAATCAAAAATCATTGACCTGGATCGAAATTCCTCAATAAATTTTGGTTGAAATCTGAGCTTGTCTGATGGGAACAGGTCGACATATTTAGATAGAATTGAACAGAGCAAAGCAATGTTTTTACAATAGCCAGTGAACGTTCAAAACAAAATAATGTTTGTAAATTAAGCAGTTCTTTACACAATAAATATTCCTACCTCTGACAATTAACCGCATGATTGCTTGACCTCCGTAAGCCCGATGTTTAGGATAATGACACTCATACACAGCACTGTCAAGAGACGTCACATTGGCGATGTCCCATACAAGGTGTCCCTTGAGGGGTGCACTGCCACTTTTCCTCCAGAGAGTATCATGGTAGTAAGTATAAGTGAAGGTTTGGCTGATTAACTCGACACTCAATTTCACATCGTCACCTCGGTTCACTGTTTGACTCAATTTTGCAGGAATAATTAATGCTGCAGAAATGAAAAGTTAATTGACAAATCAACTCTGTTTTTAGGTTTGCAGGTCTTGAACCCCTTGAAACTCCAAAACGTGGCTTTCCACTTGCACTTTCTTGTTTACGACTACAGATTATTCCCAACACCTGACATGCGGTGACCCTCTAGCTGTTGTTTACAGCAAGTTTTTGGCAAATGTTGTGATTACTCCTCCCACAAACTGTACTGTCTATGAAGTCTGAAAGTATGCCACTGAATTGACCTTCTCTTTGACTGAATAAATTCACTCTGTTCTGATGAATAGCTTGTTAAGATTATCAATTTATTGACTTCAATTGTCTAACTGTTCGTCTACGCAGAACTGTGTCTGTGATTTCTCTCGGGAGAGCCCATTGATATGTGTTTAAAGGTTCACTGACATACAAAGTATCAATGCTTTTATGTTACACCTTATGATTTTTATAAAACGATTCACATGTAAGAAATATTTTTTTGCATTCCTGTGTATTTTTTGCATAATTTGTTTTCTTTAATACAGTCTTGAGGAACGCCCACAAAAATAGGTCACTTGCTAACAGGGCTTGATTCTCAGCGTGACATCACATGCATTACATAAAGTTTCCTGAGCTATTCCACAGAACAATTGTTCTGGGATTGGGTCTGCCAAAGGAATGACAAATATGTGTTGTTCTATTAACAAATTCATTCTTGGTTGTAATGCATGTGATGTCACGTTGAGAATCCAGCCATTGTTAGCAAGTGACCTTATTTTTGTTGGCGTTCCTGAAGACTTATTTTTTAACGAAAACAAATTATGCAAAATACACAGGAATGCAAAAAAAAAAATATATATTTCTTACAGGTGAATCGTTTTGTAAAAATTATAAGGTGTAACATTAAAGCATGAATACTTTTTATTTAAGTGAACCTTTAAGTCTTGGTGTATAACTCTTATCCGCTTAACCTTCCCGCATATATAACTGCAGGAATACAGCTGTGTGAAACGCAAGCTTAAGCCCATTTGTTAAAAATCTAGTTTAATCCCTGGAGCTTCGTCTCCACCTCGTCCAGGTTGCTCCATTTCATCTGTTCACAAATCAAACATTTGTATCGCTACCGTCCCAAATTGTTTCTGCTTCAAACTTAAGTTTGCATAGTGTCCATGTCTTAGCTATACGTCACATTAGCTACTCCCACTGTACTTGTTATTGTTATTAGGTCTCTTTAGTTTGTGTCTGTACGGGCAGCCCAACCATAAGCCTTGGCTTTTTTGGCTTCGCCCCTACGGCTTGATAATAGTGGGATATGACTTCATACCCCATGTGTAGTATGTCATCCCACAAACTACTGTATTAATTTAAGCTACTTTCACGTGTTAAAAATTGTAATGAAGTCACGCGCACTCCAGGTTTTTATTGAGAATAACCTGCTACTAGGAGTCAAAGAATGGCATTCAGCATTTGTAAATGAACAATGTCCTATTTAATCGACCTCGTTAATCCCCTAAAATGTATGTTATCTTTGAGCAAAATCCTCACCAGCACGATCCTACTGGGGACTCTTTGGTTTTTGCTAAAATTGTTTTAAACCATTGAACAATTCATTGAACAGGTTATGATGTCCGCAGTGGCACTCCCTACTTTACATTAACACCAACAACTTGTTTGTGCCTTCTTGATAAACCTTCGTTCCTTTTTTCATTTTGTTTGTCTCTTTCAATTTAAGCTTCGAAATCTTACGGCAGTGTCTTCCCAACCTCTTGTGGTTAAACCAGCCTCTTCCCTCTACAACCCCCTCCCCCCACCCACCACCATATGTGTCCCTTATATTGTTCATCTCCTGACTGCATCCTGCCTCTCTCGGCTCACTTCTCTCTACTTGACTGTTTATGTTACTCCAGTTTACTTGTTTTTGTATTTAGTGTGTGTATTGTGTTGTCATTTAGCCTTTGAAAAAGACTCTGCTGTGGTCAAAACGTGAGGACATCAACTTGCTTTGCATTAAAAACGTACTTTATTTTTAAGTGTTCACTGCTCACACAGCACAGCAGGCCTCCTAAACAATTGTGTGATTGGAACAAGATGATCTTCGACAAAAGAATGTACTTACTATTTAAGTATAACTTTTTTATCAGACCCCGTATTTCACCGATTTTTTTTATAACACCTGTTCATTATTTTTCTTTACTTTTTGTTCTTTTACTTTTTTTTCTTAACACAATGAGTGTACCCCTACCGAATTTTAGCCCGAAACTTTTTATTTTAAGGCTTAGTTCGATCACCCTAAATTTTCTGACTTTTCCCAAAATATTTCTAAGATCAAAAATTCAAATTAAACAAAATAAAATGAAACAGGTGGTTAGCTGTTGCCATGGCAACCATTTGTTTGACCTTGGGTCATACGATTTCAAGTTATTTTTTTTTAGTAATTTGTTTGACTTTTTGAACATAATTTGCTCTTGTTTTTATTTTATTTTATTTTTTGCCCAAAAAGTAATATTGATGAATCAAATGGTAGTCTGAAAGGCTTTTTGGAATTAAAATATCTTGGCTTTTGCGTTTTCAGTCTGTAATTAATATCATTTTTTTTTTTTAATAATATAATTTTTTCAACATGCTAATGTTGTACTTGTCAGACGAAATAGGTATATAGTCAACCAAGCCTAATATTTAAATAAATAAATGAATAAATAAATTGTTCCCCAAAATGGCAATAATTAATGGATTGTAGCGCCCCAACGTTGACTCCAGTTATTAAATTTGGTTGGAATCATATAGATCATGTTAAAATAAACAAGTTTAACAAGTTTCAAAACATATGGGCAAAATACAAATGGGCAAACAGCAGTCAAAGTGCCCTCTAGTGAAGATTGTTTAAATTTGTTGATGTCAGGTTGAACTTAGTGAAATAAACAATCGTGGCAAGTTTTATTGTAATCGGTCAAAAACTTTGGGAAAAAAACCCTATGTGCCCCCCCTCGGTCCCCGCTCATCCCCCAAAAAGCCCGGTCCAGATAGGGTTAACGCGATGGTTATATATATTTTTGCATTTAAAGTAATACAAATTAAGAAATAAGATAATTAATTAAGTAGAATAAACAATATTATCTCATTAGGAGGTAATGGAAAAACACAGTTGAAATTCATTCAGTTAGCTTACCTGAGAGATCCATTCTTATAGTTGTAACATTTACACCCTCGTATGCCCACAGGAACGCCCCGACTGATGCTGGCTGACTGGTATGTATTTTGACTAGTGTCCTCTTGACATTGTCTGATAATGAGGACGGTCGCTGAGAAGCATCATTCCAACCCCCGGTGTCTTTTAAAAGTGGCGTTTTTATCAGACGAGAGAATTCAGGTTGGTCACTGCTATGTATCCTGTCACGATCTAGTACAATGTAGCTTCCGATATAAGTTGATCCTCCATAACTAGGATCAGACACTGTCACACTAGTAAAGTCCAAAATGGCCAAAGTACCTGAAACATTATTATCAACCTAAGCTTTAATACACACAGTTGTTTTTGGGTGTTCGGACACAAGTCCGAAGACCCTCTGTTTTTGTTCGGTTTTTTTTTTTAGGTGTTCGGACTCTGGTCCGAAGACCTCTTGTTAGGTGTTCGGGCACTAGCCCGGAACACCTCTTGATTTTGTACGGTTTTTTTTTTTTGGTACTTCTTCTTCTTCTTCTTCTTCTTCTTCTTCTGCCTGTCGATTGTCCGCTAACAAATGCACCCTTCCCAAGCTCATATAAACTTCAAACTTCACACATAGTTAGAACTTGACTAGGACATGACAGGGCTTGAGTGACGTCATGATGACGTCATCAGGTGTCGAATTACGCTAAATAAACTTTTATTATTTCAAAAAATCATAACTCCTAAAGTACACAATGGATTTTTACAATCTATACATCATCGGAAAGGTCATCCAAAACTACGTAATCACTCTACAGACATGACCCCAATTTGACCTTGTCTTTCGGGTCAAACCGGAAGTTGAAAACTTCAAAAATTCGTATTTTTTGAAGTATATATCACATGATCACAAATCTTACCTCAGATTGTAGAGAATTTAGTCCTCTCCAACTTTTGCATTGAGGTCACACCATTTTGACCTATACTTGCGGTTCAAAACGGACATTTAACGCATTCTTTTGTGCATGTGCGTTCAAGCGTGATCGGCAATGCTATACAACAATCCAATGCCATTATACATGTACACGTCCGGGTGGGTGTGTGCGTGTGTGTGTGTGTGCCTGGCTGTGTGACATCGATGCCCCATTGCTATGCACATTAACCACACGTTGTTCTTAGTCTCTTCTCAAGGTGCATACTCCACGCTTTGTTAGTCTTTAATACAGGGCTTATTTAAAAATCAACAAAAAATCAACCGTTTGAGGTATGAACATAATTCTTTCGACAAATGTCAAGGTAAGGGAGGGTCTTTCTTTATGACACAATAAGTGACCTCTGTGACATCTACTTCCGGTCAAACCGGAAGTAGCTTTTTATATAAAATTGCTAAGAGCTAGGAACATGATTCTTTCACCAAATACCAAGGTTAGGAAAGTTCATTCTCTGTTACACATTGGGTGACTTCTATGACCTCTACTTCCGGTCAAACCGGAAGTAGCTCCTCATGTAAAAGTGGTTAAAGTTAGGAACATGATTATTTCGAGAAGTATCAAGGCTAGGGAAAGACTTCATTTGTGAAACATTAAGTGACCTTTGTGATATCTACTTCCGGTCAAACCGGAAGTAGCTCTTTATTTAAAAATGGTGAGAGCTAGGAACATGATTCTTTCACCACCTACCAAGGTTAGGGAGGGTCCTTCGGTGTTGCACATTGGGTGACCTTTGTGACCTCTACTTAAGATCAAACCGGAAGTAGCTCCTCATTTATACATGGTAAGAGCTGGGAACATGACTCTCCACCAAATACCAAGGTTAGGGAAGGTCCTTCTTTGTTACACATTGCGTGACCTCTCTGAACTCTACTTCCAGTCAAACCGGAAGTACCTCATTTAACGCATTCAAAAGTGGTTAGAAATTCCTGTCCAAACCGGATGTTCAAATTAAATATATTATAAAGCTCAATTTAACATATGTTTTTCTTCATATTTTCTTATATTTAAGTTGGATTAATTTTAATTTTATTTAACTTTTAACACATAAAAATTCTTCTAATTCATCACACTCCGAACACCTAGTTTTTGTGATGCCACAAAAACTCATTTCTAGTTTTTGTTCGGGTTTTTTTAATACTTCTTCTTCTTCTTCTCCCTGGCGATTGTCCACTTTCAAATTCGTACTTCCGAAGGTCATATAACCTTGAAAATTCATACATATGTAGTACATGGCAAGGAGACAAAACCGTTGTTGTGACGTCATGATGACGTCATCAGGTGTCGAACTACATTAAATCAAAGTTTATTATTTCAAAAAATCATAACTCCTGAAGTACACAATGGATTTTTACAATCTATACATCATCGGAAAGGTCTTTAAAAAATAATTAAATGTCTCACAGAGATGACCCCAATTTGACCTTGTCTTCCGGTTCAAACCGGAAGTTGAAGCAAAAAATACTTAAAAAGTCACAATTTTAGCTGTGGAGTCAATATGAAACAGAATTTGGACATGGTTTCCGTGTACGAAATAAAATGTAGTTTATGACCTTTGAAAATATTACATTGACGACGTCATCAAATGTTACAGTTTGTTACAACGACGAGTTTAAAAATAAATAAAAAATTATTTTAATTTTTTTATGAGCAAACTACATGTTGAATTTTTTGGTAATAGATAACGACTATAAAAGCCTAATTGTGAAATTTGAACAAAAATGGCCGTTGAATAACGAAGTTATATTAAGGTGACAAGTGCCGTTTTTAGCGCGATCGCCGATAGAGTCTGTACAGTTACCTTACTGTATTGCACCCCGTGCGTGTGCACTCTAGGCTTTTACTGCACGCTGTGTATATACATACACATGTGACCCTTGTGTATGTTATTTGAGTCAAATGAAGAATAGAGGACACGGCTTGTTCTTGATTGGAGATCTAATTGTTTATTCTGAAAATACAAGAAGACGGGCGAAAATATAAATGATGTTTCTCCGTCTTCGTCCAGAATTTGAATGACTTAGTTAACAATAAATTACGGATGAAAGATGTTAATAAAACATAAAAATATTATAAACAATGAATTAACTTAATCGAAATGGACAATTTACGAAACCAAAACTAAGATGGCGCGATGGTTCCCGCCAAAAGTTTTATGACGGCCGCCATCTTGAAAATAATGAAAAATACAAAATAACTCGATGTCAAAACATCGTAAATGCAACTTGTAACGGAAATCATCATAGTTGGATGTAGATAGATACTATGAAATAACAAAGTTACAAAGAATGGTGATTTATACAAACTAAGCAATGACTTAACTTGCTGAGAAAAAGGCTTTTCTCATAAGATCACTAAATAACAATAAACCAATAATTATAAGATGCTAAAGTAAAAGAAAATGATTTGCGTCTATGAATAAATGAAATAAGATTATGAATTATAAAATGAGAGATTTGTTACCTGAAAATACAAGAAGACGGGCGAAAATATAAATGATGTTTCTCCGTCTTCGTCCAGAATTTGAATGACTGCGGGAGAGCCCGCCGCCTACGGTAAGTAGGTGGATCCAAGACTTGATATAATGAATATTCATATAATTATACAGTGACGCAATGAAATAAATAGAATAGAAGTTTAGAGGGGGGGTATTCTTTACACTAGTCACATTCTCCCCTCCGATAAAAAAAATGTTCGACCTCGACATTTTATCTATTAGCATATACTTAACATATACACTTAATAAATCATACCAAAGTCGGGAATCTACCAAAAATTGCCAAGTTACCTGGAAAATAATTGCCAGTAATTAATTATGCAATTGAAGCTACTTAGACAAAGGTATCTCTTAAACTTCAAAAAGTTATACCATGAAATGATGCATCATGCACACTGAGAAAAAAAAATAAACTGTTTGGTTCATGCTGTGTTGTCTCGACCAAACATAGCTAATGTAAACAAAATAAATGAAATATATACACTTCTTTAGGTCAGACCAAAATCTTAAGTTATAAACATACAAAGTAAATATTTATACAATTGAAATGGATGAGCACTGGATTGAAATTACTTAAACTGTGAGAGAAGGAACCTTATGCCTAGTTTCTTTCTAGCTTCAGCCATCTTGCGGCTTTTCCACCTCGCCCACAACCTTCTACCAGACTTCAGTTTGGACTGATAGAGATCTTCAGCTTGTGTTTTGTCGGTGACTCTGTGTTGTTTAGTTTGTCCAACAAAATCATAGGTTAATCGATTTGGTGGTTTTCGCATTCTTTTTCGTCTTTGTGGCAAGGGGTCAACATCGTTTGAAGGAGACTCGTCATCCGTCGCCCTTGATGGAGACTCGATCGTATGTTCTATTTCTGACTCCACTGTTTTATGTACACGTTGTGAAGGAGAGTTGGCCTCAGATGCTGAAGGAGAGTTGGGTTCAGAGATACTGTCATCTATTGGGAGGAACATGCATGGTGTAAGCAAGTTTCGGTGAAGAGTGCGTTCCTTACCGGTGTCCTGATTGCACACTACATACACTGGGACGTCTGGGTGTTTGGAGACTACAACGTATGGGTAAGGTTCCCATTTGTCTGCCAATTTCTGCATCCCAGTGATATGCTTGTGTTGAACCAGCACACGGTCGCCCAGACGAAGAGGTGCATCTCTTGTGCCTCTGTCATAGAGACGTTTCTGTTTTGCTTTGGACTTCAGTGCTATTTCGGTTGCTAGTCTGTAGGAGGTCTGCAGGTTTTTTCTTAGTTTTTCTACAAACTCGTCGTATGATGTAGATTCTTCGCCTTTTTCTTGATTAAGTCCAAATATTATGTCGACTGGCAAGTTAGGTTGTCGACCAAACATGAGATAAAATGGAGCATGGCCGGTTGAATCATGACGGGTACAGTTGTATGCATGAGTCATTGCTGCCACGTGCTGTTTCCAATCTTGTTTGTGATTGTTGTCGAGAGTTCCTAGCATGTTTAAGAGTGTATGGTTGAAGCGTTCCGTCAGTCCGTTTCCTTGAGGGTGATATGGGGTTGTCCTTGACTTTTTTATGCCACATAGCTTGCATAATTCCCTGATGATTTGTCCCTCAAAGTTACGACCTTGGTCAGAGTGAATCCTTACTGGAAAACCGTAATGTGTGATGAAGTTGTTGAAGATAACTTTCGCGACTGTGGTGGCCTTCTGGTCTCGGGTAGGATAGGCTTGGGAATATTTGGTGAAGTGATCGGTGACTACCAATATGTTTTCCATTCCACCTTTCGAACGCTCAAGTTTGAGGAAGTCAATACCTACTATTTCAAGAGGTTCACTCGATGAAATGTTGACTAGTGGCACTCTGGTTTTAGTTTGGGGTGTTTTTCGGAGGCAGCACCTCTTACATCGCTCACACCAATGTTTGACGTCGTCCGCCATCTTTGGCCAAAAGAAGCGTCGCCTCACCATCTCAAGTGTTCGATCAAACCCCATGTGGCCTAAGTCATCATGGAGGCAAGTCAAAACGATTCCTCTGTGTTCTTTCGGTAACACTAGTTGGTAAGATGTCTCATCCGACTCTGTATTTCTGGACCGGAAGAGAACATCGTCCCTAAGATGTAACTTATTCCACTGACGGAGATACAAGAGGAAGTCGCTTGACTCGGACATCCTGTCAAGGTTGGATGGCTTATTATTCTGTTCCAGGAACAAAATTACTCTTGCAATGGCAGGATCGTCTCTTTGAGAGGCAGCAATTTCCTCTGTTGACAGATTTGGCAATTCTGTTGGCTGTCTTTCTGTGTCATGCGATGAAGTTGTTTTGGGTGTTGTCCCTTGGCATTGAGCAACTGGTTTCATGAAGGCTTGGGTTGCAACAGAGTGGCTGGAGCAAATTGCTTGAACAACATCTTCTGAGAGTGTCATTGCTTCTTTCTGAAAGTCAAATAATGCGTTTGACTCTTCTGGATGTGATTTTCTTGACAGGGCATCAGCAGCAGCGTTGTTCTTGCCAGGGCGATATTTGACGGTGAAATCAAATTGCGAAAGAGCAGCAACCCATCTCTGTCCAGTCGCATCTAATTTTGCTGATGTTGTGACATATAGGAGAGGATTGTTGTCAGTTAAGACTGAGAATTTATTGCCGAGCAGGTAATCTCGATATTTTTCTGTTACTGCCCACTTCAGTGCCAAAAATTCTAGCTTATGGGCTAGATAGCGGGATTCTGCTGGCTTCAGTCCTCGGCTGGCAAAGGAAATAACTCGTTCTTTGCCATCTTGAATTTGACTTAAGACTGCACCGATTCCAACACAAGACGCATCTGTTTGAAGGATGAAGGGCATGGTGTAGTCTGCGTACGCTAAGACTGGGGGTGATGTAAGAAGTTGTTTTAGCAAGTCGACTGCATCCTGACAATCATCATTCCAGATGAAAGGAATTCGTGGTTGAGCTTGCCTCCTCTTGACCTTCTTTCTGCGCTTTGGGTCTCCTGATATAAGCTTGTAGAGAGGAGCAGCAATCTTGGAGTAATTCTTGACATAGCGTCGATAATAACCTGTGAAGCCAAGAAACCTCATTAACTCTTTTCGATTGGTCGGAGTAGGCCAGTTGGTCACTTGAGAAATCTTGTCTGGATCAGTGGAAATTCCGTCTGATGATACAACATGGCCAAGGTATTTGACTTCTCTTTGAAGGAGAAAGCATTTGGATGGCTTGAGCTTTAAACCATGTTGACGGAGACAGTCGAATACCTTACCAAGTCGTTTTATGTGGTCATCGAATGTTGATGAGAAGACAATAATATCATCAAGATACAGCAATACCGTCGAATAATTCTGATCGCCCAAACATGTCTGCATTAGGCGTTGAAATGTTGCTGGAGCATTTTGTAATCCGAACGGCATTCGGTTACACTCAAAGAGGCCCATGGGAGTGGTGAAGGCAGTTTTGTGCTTATCCTGTTCATCTACCTCCACTTGCCAATAACCTGAAGTGAGATCAAGTGTAGAGAAGAGAGTTGCATTCCCGAGAGCATCTAATGCGTCTTCTATTCGAGGGAGAGGGAATGCATCACGGGTCGTCTTAGCGTTTAGCTGCCTGTAGTCCATACATATTCTCAGTGAACCGTCTTTCTTGTGCACGATGACAATGGGTGATGCGTAGGGGCTAGAGCTACGTCGAATTGCTCCTGTTTCTTCCATGGCCTGTATGTGTTCTCGTACTGCCTGATACTGGGCTGGCGGTATGCGTCTATGAGGAAGACGGAATGGTTGATCATCTATTAGTGGAATGGTGTGCTTGATTGTAGAAGTATGGCCAAAGTCTAGTGAAGAGGCTGAGAATACATCCGAGTGTTTTTGAAGTAGATCGTCAAGTTGTTTCATCTGTGTTTCGTTTTCGATAGTTGCCTTGGATAAATCTAGAGACGGAAAAGTACTGCTTCGAACTTCTGCTGATGTTGTGAATACTCGTGCAGTCTTACTTTCTTCGTGAGTTGTGACGCCTTCAGAGATACTTGTGTGTGCGTTTCCTGAAGTTTCATCAATTCGAAGGATGGAAGATAATTGGGCAAGTCGAGTATTTCTTGTAATGGTGATAGGTCTTGCTGACATGTTGCAAATCCGGACTGGGACTTGACGATTCGGACCAATGTCAGCAACAAGACTTCCGACTTTAAGACAAGACATTTTCTGTGGACAACCTTCAACAATAGCTGTGTATGTGCGACCATCGGGACCGTGTGGAGCTTGACAGAAAACATCAACTTCTATCCCTGGAGGTACAACGTATGGAGAACAGCCAATGTATTTGGCATAGCCAATTCTACCAACGTGATCGCCAGGTTCTGACACTGTTGTATTGATGAAGGCAGTATACAAAGCATTGTCCAGTTTCTTGACGGATTCCATGAACTGATTTCCTTTGGATAGATTCTGGTCCCTTCTTGACGCACGAATGACATTGGTGCCAATGAGTACTGGTACACGTCTTCTGTAGGAGTCGGATGGAACTACAAAGGCTGGCACCTCGTCGTAGACAATGTCTAAGATCTTCAAGGAGACTGGAATCACACCTAAGTAAGGTACGTTCTGCCCGCTTGCACCTTGGATAGACACATTGACGGGGCTGAGCTGGAGTTGTTGTAGCACCGGATGTTCCTTCCATAGGTTTTCTGAGACGGAGGTTATCTGAGATCCCGAGTCAATCAAAGCGGTGTAACTCTGGCCATCAACTTCAACTGTTGTCTCATTATTAGGGCCTATTAGATTATGATACTCTGCGCAGGTAGTCGTCTGTGTGTTTGAAGGAGAAACTAGAGGGCTTTTGAGCTGTTGCTGGGCACCGACGGCACGCCCTGAGGCCGTGGGCCCTGCTTGTTTGACGGCGGGTTGCGGCATCCTCGAGCGATGTGTCCCTGTTGGCCACAACGATGGCAGATGAAGAGCCGGTCGGTGGGATAAGTTGATCTTTGGCGTGGAGGTTGTGATGATTTCATTTCCATCTTTTCTACTTTTTCTGTGAGTTGTTTCACGGTCAGAATTAGATCTTGAAGTATCTCATTGTTGGTTTGCGCTTGCTTAGTGATGTTAGCAGAGGGAGCTTCGGATTGGGTAGATTTGGTGCCGGTGTTCTTTTGCTGTTGAGGATGCATCTGTGGGAACTTGGAGCGAGCAAACTGAGACTGAGCGCTCTGTTCAGATCTGGAGACTGATGTCATCTTTGCTTCTCTTTCGATTTGTCTGATTTCGGTTTGTAAGTCTCGGTAAGACATTTCCCTTGGCTTCATGGGAGCAAGACGTTGAGTCACCTTGTCATCCCGGACTCCTCGCATGAACTGCTGGGTCAGCATTCTGTTGCGGTTAGATAGTGGTAGTCCCTTGTTCATCCTTTCTTCCACTGTACGGAGGGTAGCTTCCAACTCTACTGCGTAGATTGTTGAGGACTCATTTGGTTGTCTTAATCTTTCGTAGAAATCAGCCAGAGGGTCACCCAAGACAGATACTTCTCCGAACTGTGCACGTAGCTCAGCAAAAGCATGGCTAGTTGTCTGTTGTTCTAGAGGAAGATTTAACACTAACTTTCTTGCAGCTCCACCAAGGTATCTCACGATGGTGGGAAACTGCATAAAAGAAGGTGTAGAAGTAGAATCGATGAGATACTGTGTGTCTCGTATCCAGTCATCAACAGTGATTGCTGAGCCTTCACGTCCTGTGAACACTGGTACCGTTTTCACCTGATGGTACTGCGGCGATGGAGTAGGCCAACCATAGTGGATGCTTTGTTGGTTAGGTGTCTGTGTGGGTAGATTTGGAGTAAGCACGGGAGGATCGGGTGTACTTCTGAACCGTGTTGGTTTTGAAGAAGAAACTTTGGGCTTCTGCTTCATCGGCCGATGCTGTTGGAAACCAGAAGTGGGCATTGAGTACATGTGTTGAGGATGAGACACTCTCCTGTTTACATCTTGTAGGTCTGAGATAAACTGTTGAGGCAGTGTACGAAATTGACGCAGTTCATCAGCTGTGGGTAATGAAGGAGACAGTGTGGTTCGCTGAGGAGTCGTCTCGTGAAGAACTTCGGAACCTATTCTTCTGGATCGAGGAGGTGTACGTGTGGTGTAAGGAGCAGGATATAGGTCGTCTTCAAGGGACGGTAATCTTCTGGGAGTTGCCATGGTGATTACCAGACAAAGAGTGACCACTAGACGTAACAATGAATTGGTAGGTAGGTTGGGGATGGTGGTGGACGAGATGGTTAAGCCGCAAACATTCAACAATGAAACAGTATAATGCAACAGAAAAAAAAAATCAAAAGATTAATGTTCAAATCAATCAATGAGTAGTATCTAACTGAGTTATTAATTTGAGACTTCTCAGTGCAATTGAATTAAATTTCAATCACAAACCTTATTCAAGTTCAATCAAAATGCAAATCTAAAACCAACAAATCCAAATCAAACTATAAGTGTAAGATGGGCATAATGGTAACGTCATGCGACGTCATGCCTTGTTCTTACAAGAATAGCAAATAAAACTACTGAAAAAAAAGAAGCACAACGAAAATAATTAAATAATATAACACACCATTAATTTGATAAAGGTAAGTATTCAAAAATCTCAAAATACTGTCAAAGAACTTAATGGCACTCCTAAATTAACTGTAAATCAAGGCAGCCTTAAAAATGAACAGTAGCAATACAGTGGAGCTACCAAGGCTACAATTGATTTGTTACACAAAAGCACTTCTCTAACACATAGTAATCGGCTTAGCCTAACGAGGTGCAAGTAATATTATCAGCCACAGGTTCAATCAAACAATTGAATACAAAACAACAATTAAGAAAGAATGTTCACACCTGATGTGGGTTGGACTTTGTGGAATGTTTCAAAAGCAGAATGGAAAGTCACTCAAGCAGGAAAATTTCTGTTTACAAGTGTAACTGGATCTTTGCAACGACGAATGGGTCGACTTGGACTGCTGTGATCAGGACTTTACTCTTGGGTGTCGGTCAGCGGTCTGCAAACGTACTATATGGACGCTCTATCTTTGATTCGCAAAGTCTGTTGATTTTAAAACTACCGATCAGAAAACAAAATCAGCAATGGGCGATCGTAAAGTTCATAGAACTACAGGTGATGATTTCCCGCGGTTGTTCTTGCAATGATGAAGACATGAAATGGTCTTGTCAGCACACACCTGATGGGATTTGCGGCGATGGTCAGGCCCGAGGCCCGCAAGGGAATGTGTGTGCAGACCAGTCTCCGGTTGCCTCTGCAGCGGCGTCTGGAAACTGGATCTATCAGATCATCAAGGTAGGGACTTCTTCATCAATGTTTGAATGACGGTGTGCCAGCCAGGATTAGGATGGGTAGGGCTCTGGTCTCCAAAGATCGTATATCAAGGTAGATTCTTAGGTAGGTAAGATGCCGATGATGATTGTCCTCTACCCGGATCTTCCACCAATTTGTGACCCTTGTGTATGTTATTTGAGTCAAATGAAGAATAGAGGACACGGCTTGTTCTTGATTGGAGATCTAATTGTTTATTCTGAAAATACAAGAAGACGGGCGAAAATATAAATGATGTTTCTCCGTCTTCGTCCAGAATTTGAATGACTTAGTTAACAATAAATTACGGATGAAAGATGTTAATAAAACATAAAAATATTATAAACAATGAATTAACTTAATCGAAATGGACAATTTACGAAACCAAAACTAAGATGGCGCGATGGTTCCCGCCAAAAGTTTTATGACGGCCGCCATCTTGAAAATAATGAAAAATACAAAATAACTCGATGTCAAAACATCGTAAATGCAACTTGTAACGGAAATCATCATAGTTGGATGTAGATAGATACTATGAAATAACAAAGTTACAAAGAATGGTGATTTATACAAACTAAGCAATGACTTAACTTGCTGAGAAAAAGGCTTTTCTCATAAGATCACTAAATAACAATAAACCAATAATTATAAGATGCTAAAGTAAAAGAAAATGATTTGCGTCTATGAATAAATGAAATAAGATTATGAATTATAAAATGAGAGATTTGTTACCTGAAAATACAAGAAGACGGGCGAAAATATAAATGATGTTTCTCCGTCTTCGTCCAGAATTTGAATGACTGCGGGAGAGCCCGCCGCCTACGGTAAGTAGGTGGATCCAAGACTTGATATAATGAATATTCATATAATTATACAGTGACGCAATGAAATAAATAGAATAGAAGTTTAGAGGGGGGGTATTCTTTACACTAGTCACACACACAACAAGTCAGGGCCCAATTTCATAGAGCTGCTTAACGGCAAGCAAATTTTTCTGCTTACTAAGCGTAAACGTATTTCACCAGCGTTTGCTAACTTAAGCACGTTAACAAACTGCGCACGCAACAAAAAAGTACCGTCTGCTTAAGCAAAAAATACTTCCGATCAAAAAAATTACAAAACGGCGGACGAAGTCAACGGAGTAGCGGTGGCTAAAAAATCAACAAAAAAGGAAATTATCGATGGAAATAATAAAATTTTCTGATGGAATTGGGTCAAGTCAGAAAGCGCCCCTTTGGTTCGAATAATATAGAGATTTACAGCCAAAATGAAACTTTGTATTACATTGTTACAATGTTTGATCGATGTTTGGTAAAACCAAGTTTTCACAATGTGTTTGTACACATTTTTACGTGCAGTATACGCGTACCTCACACACAAAATAACTAGCTGCCGATGATGTTTCATAACCGTTGCTGTGCACATTTTTAAGAGTACTGCTGGGACTGGACTAGTACAAAGTTAACTTACATTAACGACTCCGTGACACTGAATGGATCACAAAGGACATTTCTTTCGTCATATTTCTTATTTATCTTAAAGATCAAGGTGAGTCATAACAAAAAATGTGTCAGTCATGATGTCCGTTCCCTTTCTAAATTCTATTCTACAGTACTGCAAAGTTAACGCCGTTATTTTCCCAAGTTTGATTTGCTTTGGCAAAACGTTCACACCGTATGAAATATGACTGTTGTTAAATGCATGTCTTTACTGTAATTCAGGGCAATTTTCCAGCCATGCCTTTCGATAAAACTAGTCTATTAACAGAATAATTACATTGATTATCATGACAATATTGTGACTCTCCTCCAAATTATAGCGGCCATTTTGACACAACATGACTTGCTTAAGCACAAAAACGAGTGTTTAAGGCTGTTTGTTGGTTGCTTACCGCGCTAAGCAAAAAATCGTGCTTAATAGAGGCTATGAAATAGAAAATCTGTTTAACACGCCCGTTAAGCACAAAATTGGCTGTAGGGCAGCTTTTTGAAATTGGGCCCTGGTCTTGTCACAGTTCATCGAACTTTGCGGTGTGTTAAGTTCTGTGTGTGTAATAATGCCAACGCAAAGAAAAACTGTTACGTCATGCCAAGTTCAGTGTGGAAATGTTTCCCTTTATGTCATTCTGGTGGCTTAATTGTGACAGGGAGAGGAAGAGGAGACTTTACTGAGATGATCACATGCTCACGTGAGTTGTTTGATGTATAATGGTGGAGAAAATGCAATTGACAAAGTGGTCGTCTTTCGTTCTATATATACCGATGTCGTACGTACTTACGTACGAGAGTCACAAGTGTGCACCAGCGGGGCCAGAGGCACTTTACCCCCGCGAGAGTTGTTGTCGGGATTCGCTGAGTAAAATTGTTTAAAAGTAAAGTTTAAAAGTAAAGTCATCGCTTTTCAAAATGTCCGTGTATTTATTTAGCCGTGCACACTGGTGTTTATGATGTTTATCAAAGTGGGGTAGTTTTTATAAAACTTTGGAACTTTTTAATACAGATAATGAGCTCGGAATTTGAATCTGTCAAATGTCAGATTGACTACAGTACACCAGTGTTCAGTAAAGGTGATGTTACAAAATGAGACCGTTTATTTGATATAGCGCCATCAACGTTCACTAGCGATACACACTTCTTTATTTTATTGACACCGCATAGATGCCGAACAAAACGGAGGGCAGCAAGGGTTAATGATTTGATAAAAGGCAATATGAATACTATTTTGAACACACAACCTGGCGGCAGCCAATTGTACTGCTTGGAAAAGGAACACTTTGGAAACCACGAAAACATTGTTTTTCCTGGCAGTTAAAATCAAAAACGTAACTTGTTTTTCCTCCAGGAGTCGAGTTACAATAAATGTATGCGGTTCTTTATAATTCTTATTGACCTGAGTTGACCTCGCTTCCTTTCCAAACCGGAAGTCCCCATGAAATACATATGATAAAGCTCTTTTTAATTATTTTCATATTCATATTTAAAGGTTTTATTTGATTTCACTTTTAATATATCAAACAAAATCAAAACCATGCGTTATACGGTGTCTCATAGAGACCATTATGTTGCTTTAAATGTTTCATTCCTCCAAAATTTTCTCCAAATAAATAACTCAAAATTGAAATTAAACTGATCCTTGAAACTGTGCATATATTTGAACCTCAATATGAAGACGCGAAATAAAACGATGACGTCATGATGACGTCATCAGATGTTGAGTTACAATAAATCAAAGTTTATTAATTAAATCAGAACTCCTGAAGTGCACAATGGATTTTTACAATCTACACATCATCGCAAAGGTCTTTTGGAAACTATTTAAATATCTCAAAGAAATGACCCAAATTTGACCTTGTATTGCGGTTCAAACCGAAAGTTGAAGGAAACAATTGTTATAAAGCCATTATTTTTTAGTTCTTTGGTCAGTATAAAACGAGCTTTGGACAGTGGTTTCAGTGTGTGAGTAGGTAAAGGACTCTGTGTTTTCAAGTTTAAAACTGATGACGTCATTACATTAAACAGCGTCCTCTGGTAACAAGTTTGAAAACAATGGTGCTACAGCACTAATTGTAACGGCTTTTTAGGTGTTCGCGCTCTCAGCCCGTAACACCTCTTGATTTTGTTCGGTTTTTTAGGTGTTCGGACTCTGGTCCGATAACCTTTTGGTTTTGTTCGTTTTTTTTTAAATACTTCTTCTTCTCCCTGGCGATTGTCCACCTTCAAATGCACACTTCCGAAGGTCATATAACCTTGAAACTTCATACATAGGTAGCATATGGCAAGGTGACGAAACATAACTCCTGAAGTACACAATGGATTTTTACAATCTTTACATCATCGGAAAGGTCATCCAAAACTGCGTAATCGCACTACAGACATGACCCCAATTTGACCTTGTCTTCCGGTTCAAACCGGAAGTTGAAAATGTTGGAAATTGTTTAAAATTCATATTTTAAGAAGTAGGAAGTAGCTCTTTATTTAAAAATGCTAAGAGCTAGGAACATGATTCTTTCACCAAATACCAAGGTTCGGAAAGTTCATTCTCTGTTGCACATTGGGTGACCTCTACTTCCGGTCAAACCGGAAGTAGCTCCTCGTGTAAGAGTGGTTAGAGTTAGGAACATGATTGTTTCGAGAAATATCAAGGTTAGGTAAGGTCTTTTTTTGTGAAACATAAAGTGACCTTTGTAACCTCTACTTCCGGTCAAACTGGAAGTAGCTCCTCATTTAAAATTAGTAAGAGCTAGGAACATGATTCTTTCACAAAATAACAAGGTTTGGGATGGTCCTCTGTTGCATATTGCGTGGCCTGTAATGTCTACTTCCGGTCAAACCTGAAGTAGCTCGTCAATTAAGATTGGTAAGAGCTTGGAACAGGATTCTTTCACCAAATACCAAGGTGAGGGAAGGTCCTTCTCTGTTACAAATTAAATATTATCTTTTAAAGAACAATTTCATGTTCAAATATTTAGATACTTTAGTTGCTACGTCAAATAACAACTTTAAGTACTATAATCCGAACACCTTGTTTTTGTGATGTCACAAAAACCTATGTCTAGTTTTTACTTCTCCTTCTTCTTCTTCTTCTTCTTCTTCTTCTTCTTCTTCTTCTTCTTATGCCTGAAGATTGTCCGCTAACAGAAGCACACTTCCTAAGCTTGTATGAACTTGAAACTTCACACATAGTTAGATACTCATTAGGACACGAAACCGTTTGAGTGATGTCATGATGACGTCATCCGGTGTCGAATTACATTAAATCAAAGTTTATTATTTCAAAAAATCATAACTCTTAAAGTACACAATGGATTTTTACAATCTATACATCATCGGAAAGGTCATCCAAAACTACGTAATCACTCCACAGACATGACCCCAATTTGACTTTGTCTTCCGGGTCAAACCGGAAGTTGAAAACTTCAAAAATTCGTATTTTTTGAAGTATATATCACATGATCACAAATCTTACCTCAGATTGTAGAGAATTTAGTCCTCTCCAACTTTTGCATTGAGGTCACACCATTTTGACCTATACTTGCGGTTCAAAACGGACATTTAACCCATTCTTTTGTGCATGTGCGTTCAAGCGTGATCGGCAATGCTATACAACAATCCAATGCCATTATACATGTACACGTCCGGGTGGGTGTGTGCGTGTGACGCTAAGTTACGTTGAAACTGTACATGTACATGTGCTACTGTATGATACAATAAACCGCATGTTGTTCATAGTCTCTTCTCAAGGCACGCACTCCACGCTTTGTTAGTCTTTTACACATAGCTTATTTAAACCTTTAAAAATCAGCAAAAAATCAAC
This sequence comes from Marthasterias glacialis, assembly GCA_911728455.2. Lineage (NCBI taxonomy): Eukaryota > Metazoa > Echinodermata > Asteroidea > Forcipulatida > Asteriidae > Marthasterias > Marthasterias glacialis. The sequence goes on along the minus strand of OU452225.1, from coordinate 5,492,171 downwards.
CGTTTGAGATATGAACTTAATTCTTCGACAAATGTTAAGGTTAGGGAGGGTCTTTCTTTGTGACCCATTGAGTGACCTCTGTGTCATCTACTTCCGGTCAAACCGGAAATATCTCTTCATTAGAATAATGCTAAGTGCTTGGAACATGATTTTTTCACCATTATCAAGGATATGGAAGACATATTCCCTTGCACATTGTTTGACCCCTTTGACCTCTACTTCCGGTCGAACCGGAAGTAGCCCCTCATTTAAAAGTAAATAGAAGTAGGAACATGATTGTTCCTAGAAATATCAAACTAAGGGAAGGCCTTTCTTTGTGAAACATTAAATGACCTTTGTGACCTCTATTCCTGTCAAACCGGAAGTAGTTCTTCATTTAAAAATGCTAAGAGCTAGGAACATGATTCTTTCACCAATTACCAAGGTTAAGGAAGGCCCTTCTCTGTTGTACATTGCTTGACCTCTTTGACCTCTAATTCCGGTCAAACCGGAAGTAGCTCCTCATTTAAAAATGGTTAGATGTAGGAACAAGATTCTCTCACCCAAAACTAACGTTAGGGGAGGTCCTTCATTGTTCTCCTCATTTAAAGGTAAATAAATGTAGGAACATGACTGATGTTCTTCAAGTCCTAATTAGATAATATTTCATAAAGCAATATTTCATGTTTCTATTTTCAAATTATTTTAGTTGTGTTAACTTTATTTACATCAAATAACAACTCTATCCGAACACCCAGTTTTTGTTCTTGAACAAAAATTCATGTCTAGTTTTTTTTTTATTTAGTTCAGCAGATTAGTGGAAACTTCGTGCGCATTGTGGTAACAAAGCATGACACTAGGAACACAAGTGTTTTTGTTTTGTTTTTTTTACAAAAACGTGAACAGTAACATAATAGTCCCATGTCGGAAATGATGTGCAATGACCTTGGCAGCCATTTTTTAAGAAAAGAAGACCGCCCTTTTGTATAACAATCTAATTTATAATTTGGGAAGAAAATGTATAGAATCTTATTTTTGTGTATTTAAATATGTTGGAAGAGTCTTTTTCTAAACAGTTAAAAAAGGGCGTTGCAGGAAGTGTGAATCTTGTTGGTCTCTCATTTTAAAAATGGTGGTCATTTCTTTCTTCAAAATATTGGTCAGTTCGCATAATTATAATACAAAAATCCGGAACAAATAGGTCTATAGCCTTCACTTTTGGTTTATATAAACATTTTTGAAGAGTCTTGGTGCAGTTCAAAAGAAGTAATTTTGAAAGGATCAGACTTTAAACTATCACATTTTCAAAATTGCGGTAATTTGTTGATACAAATGTCGGCCGTTTCGCAGAATGATTTTACACAATAACTTGGGCAATAAGAGATCTTGAAATTTTGTATTGGTGCTCAAATACAATAATTATGTTTGAATGATGTAACAGCTCAATAAAACCATTATTGAGCAAACCTGACCTGTATGCCTCCCATTTTCAACTCATGGTCGATCATCATCAAAATGACGGCCATTTTTATTAATCATGTTAGTGCACTGTATCATGGAAACTAATAAGGAATGATTTTGTATGTCTTATATTCAGATATGGGTTTAAAGGGTCGCAAGCAGCATGAGCAAAAAGAGAGCAAAGAATATACAGATAGAAATAATATCGGATGGTCAGTATGAGAGCCGCCGGGGAGACCCAAGGAGTTGATGGTGGATACTGGATAAATTATTTATTGTGGACGTCCTCGGTAAGATTCGGTGTTCAATTGATACTCTTAGAAAGTTGTATATGTAAAAATAACAATCAATACATGATTATATAAAGAAAATTACATAAAACATAAACATAAAATAAAATAAAAATAAATAAATATGTTGACAAATATGGGGGGTCCTTAAAACATTGAAGTACCCCACAAACCAAATCTCCATTTCATTGCAGAAATATACAAATGTAAAAGGTGAAAGGCGAATAGTGGACGTGAAGTTAGACGATACTTTTCACTCCGTTCCAATAGTGATCTTTGTCTCACAATTACTACTTTTGGAAAGTTTTAATACATAGATTTGCCCCCTAGAATGTGTGGCGTTACTGATGCAGGTGAGCGAGTCAATAGTTTTTAATATTCATTCAATCTCGGCCTATTTACCATTTATTTATTGTTTAAGGCCCCCAGCTCAACATTGACAAGAAAGAAGAACATTAAAATGTTCACAAATTAACATATACCTTTAATACATGGCATAAAAATATTTGACGGTAGAAAATTTTCCTTGAAATTTGTCTGCCTGAAGTAGGCCTAATAATGTTTTTGAATTATAAATGAAATGAGATTCAAATAGTAATGTTTATCTCATGAGACCAAAATATCTGCCTAAGAATGCGTACAGAATTGAAATGCTGAATACATTTTTACCGCAAATCAGCTTTAGCATTGGTATTGGTTATCTCCTTTATACCCTACTCCAGATCAGTCCATGCCACATTTCTACAATTAGTTAATTTGCATAAATAATTAGCACTGTTTTGCAAAAATGAACATTGTCAGGGAAAGTTCTTAATTTTCCATCAAATAATCTTTTTAAAAGTGAGGTAGACTAATGACTGATGTGTTGGACCTACATGTATTAATTACCTAATTTGCATAATTTATCGTAAGCAATTTATTTCAAAATGTAAACCTTTTTTTTTATCCTGTTACACACATGAACAAAACGCATCTGGAACAACCAATACATGTACTGTGACTGGTTTCCCGCGAGTCTCATTCAAGTTTGGAAGTCCGGGGAGAAGTTCAACCTCTGGGTCAAAAGCTCCTCGAATGCCAAACCCAAATCGTACCTCAGACCCGGGCCCAGGGATGCAAGCTCGTTTGGGTGGAGTCTACCGCCGGATTGGGTACCGATTGTCTGACTGAACTCTGGGGGCAGAGCAGAAATAACTACAGTGGGACAGACGAACAGGAACATGGACACAAAACACAGTTCTGAGTGTTATCTCTCTTTTATTTGCCTCCTGGGCAAACTTCTCTGGTGGAAATTATATTTCCCTTCTCTATCCTTTAATCAACCTTTCACAATCCTTTAACAATCCTTCAACAAACCTTGTCTTCCTGAGTGCATCCTTCACACAAAATGATCCAGTATAATCAAGCAAATATAGCGACTAAACGCACGTGCTAGCACGCCGATTGTTTTCCAGTGTCTCTTTCCAAGTTTCCTTACCAGTTGGACTACACGACTAATAATCAACGGCCGCTCGTCAACCTCTATGGTTAACACTCAAGTTCTCTGTGAACTCAACTATTACCCGACACTTAGTCGCAACTATTCTTAAAGGCTACTTAAATCACTGTCACAAAATCGTAAAGCAACAATTTACGCAACTAAAAACCTACCGGCACGGTCTTCACTGGATTGCTCTACGGAACACTGCACTCCGCAAGTTACACAGTTTACAGGATAACAATAGACCGATTGCGCGACCCGCCTTACGCGACAACTTTTGGGTATAAAATGTAAACACACACGACATTCTCCATAGGAAAGGGTGGTACGGTACACGATGATTAATGCATTTAGTTTATTCGATCGAGGCTTTTCTTGCTCGAAATCTGTGAAAGATATTACAGGTTGTACTAGAGACCTTCAAGTGGCTGAATAAAGCCAGTAAGGACAGTTCCAGCATGTCTTGAAAATTGTAAAAGTACCGTATAAATGTGCACGATGTGTACAGCGCACGACTGAACGTTAGGCCAGACGACCGTGATCACCACACACTTTTCAAGACAAAAATTTCAAAGTTTCGAAGCTGAAATCCTCCCAAAAAATTGCTTTCCAAAACTGTGTGATTTCTTTGCCTATTTGAAATTCTGCAAGGCTAGGTATTAACGGTAACTTATTCAACGTTGTTTATCCTTTATTTGTTTATTTATTTTTTACAGTGATTTAGGCCTAATAGTATTTTATAACACCTCAGTCCAAAATGTCATGCGAAAAAAAATCAGGACGCACGGTTTTACAACTGTAAACTGTTATGAGCATTGTAAACTTCTGGAGGGCGCTGTTTACAGTCAATAGTTTGGGTTTTTTTAAAACTATTTCCTGCTTTGCGAACTATTTCCCCTAAATGAAGCGCGTGCAATGCGTTGACGCACGTCAAGTTCACGGTGGTGCAGATTTCATGCACTAGGCTATATTTTTTCACCCCACATGACCGTGTTTCAGCCAATCAGGATAAATAACCTGGGAACGGTGCGTTATAATTAACAATCTACATAAAGAAAATGCACCAAAAGATAATTTTTTAGCACATTTGTTAAAAAATCATAGATGAATAACACGAAAAAAATGTTTTAAAATACCCGTTTTGTAAATGTAAAACAATAAACCACCCCGCACCAAAAAGTAGTATCGCCCAAAATGGCGACTCGAATCTGACCAGTATTTTTTTATTTTTTTTTCCCCATTGCAAACAGCAACGTTTTGAAGTAAATTTTAGTCTCTCTTTAACTGATCGGAAGATCGGAGACCAATTAAAATAATTGGTGATTAAATACAGGTAACAATAATCACAAATAAGATACCATTTTTTTGCCATGGATGCCAAAATTATGACTTTTAAACACGATATGTTTTCATCTGCGACGATGAGAAACGAGACGTGTGTGTGTATCCGTGTACACATACAGCGGGCCTTGTTCACCACGTTGTGAATGCACACGTCGGGTTGGTAGAGCGAGGCATCGAATCCGGCGTTTGATGCCGTTAGCATGCCTCTCAAAAAATACATTTTTTGGAAAGATTCTTACAATTTACAGACTTTTTAGAAGCATCAAAGCATTTTTGAATGTCTAAATTAATATACTAACCTACCTGCTTAAAGATTTACCGTCATTAAGTGCCACTTACGGCAGCTGGAAAAATGAATTTGGATCGTTGTTGCTGGTCGGAATTAAATGCAGCTTGCACCCGAAGTTAGCCGAAAGCTTACTCGACTCTTTCAGATGAGGTAGGTCGCGAAGCTCTGCGCCCATTCATCATAACTTACAAATTTGCATGTAAAGGGTTCGGATTGCAATCAGCAAAAATCGTGGGGACGCAGAAGTGCGTGCCTCGGCCGAGGGACTACCGGAAGTCGTATGTGTCCAAAGAAATTGTACAAGGGTGCACAGGCAATACGTATAAACAGCGTGTGGGTATGTTTTCGAGAACGGAAGTGGCTGTGTGAGTGAACTGCCTATATAGACACTTTACAAATGTTGACGATGGGCTTTATATAATAGACTCAGTTACTGAAGAAACCATGACTTTAATCCATTATAGGATGGCCAGCTTGAAACGAGGAATGTTGTTGAAATTGACGGGAAATAAACAAAATATATAGGCGTACATTACATACCTCCAAAAAGTGTCATCAAAACGCTGAGCAGCTTAAGCTTCCCATGAAGCTGTCCCACCATGGCTGCCTGTTTGTAGACACTTCCTCTCTCTAGCTAAAGGCGTACTTACTTAAACAAAACATTAAACATGCTGACTAATAAATTTGACTATTAAATAACTCAATGTTGTTGATGAGTTTTGGCGTGAAGCCTAATTCACTAATTTAGCATGATGTACTTTCAGTACTTCCTCCTTGCAAGAGGGAAAATCCGTGTGTCTATCGTCACTATCAACAAAAAATTATCGAATTTTAAGTTTCTCTACATTTATAATATTTTCCTAATTGGTCTAGTTTAAAATTGAAGAAATAAGAACCTCTGGAAACTTGTATGAAAACACTATAGGGAATTTGTTAGGGTTAAATTTAAAATATACACTTTTTAAAAAACCAGCAGAAAAATATAGGAACAGTTATTTTAGGGTGTGCGTTCAGTTAGAAACCAATGTTCCATATTAGGACAGGAGTATTTAAACTTTAATAATCTTCAGACGGGAGTGCGTATTGACACTCGATGGGACCTAACTCCATTACATGTATACGCTTTCTACCATCTTTGGAAATTATGTTAGCTTCTCATTTCAATTATTTTGTCGGTTGAATTTCAATCTAAAACTTTAAGAATGATGTTATACATTTTGTTTGACGTACCTGGGCCCAATCTATAGCGCTACTTAGCGGTAAACAACTTTTCTTGCTAACTATAGCAAACACAATTTTTACTTAAGTGTAAGCGTATTTCCTAGGTTAGCAAGAACATTAGGCAGCCAACTTCCGCGTTCGTTCAAGTCATATGTTTTCCTAAAGTAAGTACCGGAAAGTTAGCATGCCTTTCCGTGTGCTTATAACGGTTAGCAGCGCTATGGAATGAAAACTGCACAAGAGCCACAAAATTAGACGTTAAGCACAGCTCTATGAAATTGGGCCCACCGTGCAAAGAACCATTATCCGAGCTACGTATGTCCGAGCTAACTTATATCTGAGCCCTGCACTGTAAAAAATGTTGGGCATTTTGTGCCCAATTTCTTGCCCCAAATTGGTGTAAATATCAACTTCCCAACTTTTGGTCAAATTGTCCCCAACTGCAGTTGGCAGATCAGTTTAACCAGAAGATGGTGATGAGGGTATTACACAATTTTTGGTTAAAGATTTTATGTAATTGAGTTGGTCAATCTTTGTTTTTGTATTTTATTGGTTAAATTGTCTTACACAATAGATGGTTAGTAGGATTTGACCAATAAAATGGAATATCTACAAATTTACTTTATGGTCAAATATATTTCAAAAATACTGGTGTATTATAAGCTCTCATAAGTTGGTCACGGGCTTTTTACCAACGTCTATAACGTCTATTTACTCATTTATTGGTCAACTATAATTTATGAAAATTGGTCAGACTATTTGTCACGTTTTTGGTGTCTTTTAAGCTCTTATAAATTGGTCACAGGATTTTCACCAACATTTATAAATCCAATAACCCATTTATTGGTCACCTATATGGTGTAGAAATTGGTCAAGCTGGTCACATTGTTGGTGTCTTGTAAGCTTATATTTTAATTGGTCACATATTTTTACGGTCAACTCTTTTATTGGTCAACTTTTGGAAAATTGGTCTCGCTTGGCTTCATGTTATTGGTCAAAGACTCTTGTCAGTAATTGTCGGAACACATTTCTGCTTTTGGTCAATGATTGATTGATCATGTTGGACAGTCGTGCGAACAAAATGTGGTCAATAAAATTTCAAATCACTCGCAGCAAACATCTTAAATCTCCAATAACATGCAACAGGCACTCAAAAAGACAGGCAAAGGACAAATACACACACTTTAAATACAAATTGTTCAACAACCTGAAATATAACTTTAATTTGCCTCTTGTCAACAGTCAGATAGTAATATTTGTCTACAATCAACTGTGGAATAGTTGCAATTAAGCTTTTCCAGAAGAACTTCGACAACATTTTTTTTCTAAAGGAAAGTTGACCGTCTGATGATGCAAAGGGAACTTATAATACCGCTGTTATAAAACAACAGTTTACATCTTGTGATTTAATAACATGTTAATTCCTCTACAACGTTTTGAAACCTAAGCTACAGTTTTGAATAAAACTTCATATAATAGAAACTGATTTCTGACAATGATCAAGCATAGAGCAAGGAACAGGATCAAGGAACAATAGTTTCTGCCATAATATTCTTTCATGGCTGTTTTGTTTTGCTCCATGTGCTTAGAAATGCCAGTATCTTCCTGGCCATACAAAAGAAAAGTTAGAATCTTGCTTTGTTTTGTTTTTTTTTTCTTTATTTTCTTATTCTTTTTTTCGGGGGGCGGGGGTAGAGCGTGTCATACTCTCCGAGAACATTGTTCAATGCAATTTTTTTTCCATTAGTTTTTAGGATCACAGATAAAATGATAATAACCTGTTGTTGGTAATCTACAAACAACGTTATATCAAATCAACGTTTGCAATGACTCTGTCATTGTTAAAGCCCATATTATGTACTATTGGTAAGATCAAAAAACATAAAATGTCCACAACTAACATAGTTTTAAGATGGTCATGGTAGAAATCTTTCCATGAAATATTGTTCCCTAAGATACTTTGGTTTTTGAGAAATGAGTAAATTGTTTAGTTTAAACTCTGCCATAGAATTGAATACAAAATGCAGAAGGCACTTTTGCTGTTTTCTCGTAAATTTATTTTCTTCTTCTTTTTTTCGGGGGGGGGGGTAGACTCTGTCATAAAGTTAAAGCCCCTATGTACTATTGGTAAGATCAAAAAACTTAAAATGTCCACAGATTTACACATAACTTACATAGTTTTAAGATGGTCAGGGTAGAAATCTTTCCATGAAATATTGTTTCCCTAAGACACTTTGGTTTTAGAGAAATGAGTACAATGTTTAGTTTTGATCTCGCGAGATCAAAACTCTGTCATAGAATGAATACAAAATGCAGAATGCATTTTTACTGTTTTCTCGTAGCGGAAACAATGCAATGAGCTGAAACTTTCACAGGTTGGTGTTATCGCATAGCTATTGATTCTTGTTAAGTATGATGACATCTACAGACACTTTACCAATAGTACATAAGGGCTTTACGCAAACTTAAAAGACCACAATTCACTACCCACTAGATTTTACCCAGCCTGTTCACTGAAACAAACCGAGTGGTCACTTTCGACCGACCATTTTATGGCTGTTTTGTTTTGGTCCATGTGCTTAGAAACGCTCGTATCTCACGTATTGCTGGTTTTACATTTCCTGGGAGGTCATACACTACAATCTGAAGGAATTCCCAAACTAACTTTACTTGCTGTTGGTAGTCCAAATTTAGCACATAGTGTGCCTTGAAGATGTGGTCCACGGCCTTGGAAATTGAGGGATGCAGAGTGGCTTGGCGTTCAATGATGCTGAACACTTGTGTTGGTTGCAGCCTCTTTAATGCATAGAGAGCCAAAATAAATGGCTGTGGGCGGTCCTTCGCACTGATGTGCTGTAAATAGTGCTCAACACTTACAATTGCCTTTAAAAAAAAAGTACAACAAAACGTTATCCATAAAACTAGAACTAAAAAAGATAACTGTGCTTTGACTTTATGTAACAAAGTGTACTCTACAAAACCGACAAAGTGACAGTGTAAAAAACACTTCTTATATTAACCAAATGGAAAAAGCAGTGAGGTTATTTTAGTTTCATTATTGCTATGGACCGAGGGTCGGTTTGTGTATGGAACTATAGCTCAAAAGCATGAATGAACCGGAGGGGAAAAAGATGATAGCATGGTCACTTTGTAGTAGTCACCCAAGGAGTCATTATGAACTTAGAATCAAATTGACTTGTTGAACCAAGAAGTGATTCAAACTGTGGTTAATAGAGAGAGTATACATGAGCTGCATAAACCTGACTCTCTAAACAGCTCAATGGTCTTTGATTGAATATTAGCAGCCTGTGCTTTGTGTGCAGGTAAGACATATAAAACCAAGTTATGAGTACCAAACAAAAGGAAAGGTTAAAAGCAAAGCATCATACCGGTTGCAAGTCTACAAATGCCTTGAGGCTTTCTGACAGAGGACACCGGCCTCCAACTTTCCCACGTCCTCGACCACCAAATACAAACGGGAGAAGCAAAAAGGACAGGTTTTTTCTCTCATCTGAAAAGGAACAAACAAAACAAACATATATCCCGTAAAAGAAATCATCTCTTCTTCTTGATTTTATCTGTCTGGTACAGCACAAATGACCGGTATTAAATGACCGGTATTTGCTAATACTACTTTACAGTTTATTTCCATGTTTATAAAACGAACTTTTTGTGACTAGCTAAACATTTTTGTGTGCAACTATAGTTATGTAAGGATAGCGAGGCAAAGCATATTCTAAGCATTGGCTGGTGAGTTAGAGTAGTGTCATAGTATTGACGGGTTACAATTGTTCAAAATGCTCAAATTAATGGTCAGGCCTAGAGAGTATTTCAATAGGCACATACTGGAATGTTTCCTTTTGCTCTACTTGTTTTGTTTGACCAGAATGTTTGTCTGTTTCGGAAACAAATGTTTTTCCTATTAGTTTCTCCTGAGGTGGTATGTAATTTCCTTCTTTCTTCAGGTATACTGTACGCTGGTGAGCAGTTCTTAGTCCACTGAAAGATTTTTTTTAGGATTTTAAGTTTTCTAAGATGGAATTAAAACTTCCAGGAGCATTTTCTTGTGTCTGCAGAGTGTTTACTTCTCCTTCAAGATGATGCAAAATTCCAAGAATCAACTCTTCAACTTCTTCAAAAACCAATTTAATGAACGATGTTGGTGCAAAGGAAGACATCATTTTTGTTGCGAAATGCTCTATGTGATTCCGAATATCCAGAGAGTCTTCATCTGTCTCATCAATTGAGTTGTTTGTTGACACATTTGTTTCATTGTCCTTTTCATTTAGCAATCCACATGCCCCATCTTCAATATTCATCTGAACATCTTCCACATTTTCATCTCTTTTGTATGCGTTTGGATTTGTGATCTGGTGTTGTTTTATAAGATGTCTTTTGTAAGAAGAACAATATGAGAATTTCTCAAAACACCCTTCTTCACAGCAAATGATTTTTGTTGCCGAGCCAGAAGTTATATTATGGATGTATTTCAAGTGATAAAACAGTTGCTGTACTCCTTCCACAACAGTCAAACATTTGAAACAGGTGAAACCCATTGAAGCCAGGACATACAAAAACTTACTTCTGCTCTCCAACCCTGAAGAAACTTAACTCGTAATCCAATTTTAGGGACGAGTTCAGCAATTGAGGACTCATCCAGCAGTTTTAAAGCTGATATGTCAATGTCGTGTTCTGGAAACAAATGAAACAAATAAATAAAACATTTTATTAGGAATGTACATGGTACAGTTTTCTCCATGGTTTTTGCAATATTAACAAATTGAAATCTGATCACAGGATGACAACTAATGATCAGCAGTCTCAATGGTATTTTTCCCAAATACGTTTTGACTCATCCACCTCCACCCCTGCCTTCACTCTGAAAGTGAAGAACAAGATGCCTCAAAATTCTCTTAAATAAAATAAATTATGTTATATTTCATTTTTCCCTTTTCCTTTTTGCAGGACTTCCTTGGTCAAACTATTCAATTTTGTAGATTAAGATTTTATTACAGATTCGTTTTCATTATTTTGAAACAACAAAAAACATTCAGAGCAAGGGCAGATCAAAGAATTTATGCAGCGCGGGGGGGGGGGGCCGAGTGACAAGCCCTTCACATTTGTTTTGTTTCGAATAAAACTCATGTAAATGTTGTTTTATTATTGGTGTCATTGTGGAGGAGACTCAACCTTCAACCCGTCTGGGCCATGCCTGCAGAGATGACTTTTTCCATGAATTTTCTAAAATCAAAGAAAAGTCAGCATATTCAAAACACAGAAACTGTGATTCTCACCTTTAAAAATATCACAAAGCTCCGGTACGCCCCACTTGTCTAAGAAGCTTCGGATAGAGTTTGCTGTAGCAGTAGGAGCGTCCTCATTCTCCAAAATGACTTGCTGTTTAAAACAAAAAATAAAATTATGTTTATAATCATCAAGGGTGGAAGTCGTATGTCTATAACTTATTTTCATTAAAATAATTATCCGATCACCACCAAACTTCTTTTGAAATGTATAAATGGTAAAAAAAAAAAAGGGTTTCAATTGGTAAAAACTGTTGCCAACTTGTTCAATTGGTTGATTTGTTTAATTAACTTGTACACAAGTCCTTTGTACACAAGTCCTGCAGACACCGTGCATTAAATACTAATGCACACTACCTGGAGGAAACACTACATGACTTAGGCCTAGTACAAGTTGAATTACGATGGAGCGATGGCAAACGGTGCTTGTGGAGTATGGAAGAACTGTTTTGAACGTGTCGGCTTGGCCATTTCCATAAAATTGCATAAAAACAAATCAGAACATCAACATTTTTATTTAAGGAATAGAATTACACAAGGGGTAAGTGAAGAAAGTGTGTAAAATTTGTGGGTAACATTTGGGGGAAAACCGGCTGCTTTTGTTCGATAAAATTGTCCCTAGTTTTTAGGACATGACTACGGGGCAAAAGAATAAATGGAGTGTATGGAGTGGCCTGACACCGTTTTTGGGTCTACTTATACACATAAAGACATTTTTGACATTTACCAAACAACTGGTTAATAAGTTTTTTCAAAACAATTGCACTGTCCAACACTTTTTGCCATAGAACAGTAACACGTGGTATTGGGTAGCTGTCTATGAAAATGACCAACCTTTATAACTACAACTAGTACAATTTGTAGTAATAAAGGTTGGTCATTTTCATAAATTGCCCAGATGTTGGTCATTTTGTAGTACAATTGACCAACATCTGGGCAAATTGAGTTTCCCCAACGTACTAAGACTATTATAATTATATTATTTATTTTTTATAAGTAATTTTTTTTCCTGCCTGAATGAAAAGACAGCATTTTGTCCAACTTACTAACCTTGCAAGTCAGCACACAAATAGGCCTAGTGTAGGCCTATACATTTTTTGTAATTTTTCCAGTAAGTCCCCTACAGTTTAAATTTCTTACAAATCATATGATTGAAAGGTTATCATGTAACGGTATGGTTGTGGTGTGCTATAGTTTCATCAAGCCACTATAGGCCTAGTTATTGCCAACAGTTATCATGGTTATGAATTTAATGGGAGTCCGAAGGTATTTTACACGTTGATTTTCAACCTTCGAAACTAAACTAACCTGCCAATGAAGTTCAATTCCAGTCATCGATATCATCACCATAATCATTGTCATTATTGCTACTTACTACAGGTTCATAGAGTGGTGGAAATAAGTCAAACAAAATTCCATCGTCGAGGCCGTTATGTTTAAGAATGAAATGAAGTATTTGATATTGTCGTTGATCGAACACAAAAATGAACCAAACGCCTTCAAACTCGATAAATCTTACTGTTAAGCGACATTGACATGTCAACTCAAAAATGTATTGGACTAATGATGATGATATTGAAAAGAAAAGACCTACTGGTACTTCTGGTAGCTGGGACAGTTGCTCATAATCACTATCATCAGTGTCGAACATCATCTTTGGCACGAAGGTGTGAGCTTGTATAATGGCGGACTCCACACACAACACGATGTACACTGCACACACACAAGGGGGATCGGCGCGGCACGCACACGACCGGCGGCCTGCTAGAGCTAGCTCTGCCCTACACGCGCGACTTGAATGTAATACTTTTATGTAAATTAGGCCTAGGCCCAGACCAACTGTTGGTCAAGATACGTACACAACAAGGGGGGATAGGCGCAGCACCGGCCTGCCGAGAGCTACCTCTGCGCTACACACGTGACTTGAATGTAATACTTTTATGTAAATTAGGCCTAGGCCCTGACCAACTGTTGGTCAAGATTTGTTTACACCGACCAAAAGTTGTACAAAGTCAAAAAGTTGGAAAACTGCCCGGGGATGTGTGATTTGTTTGCCTAATGGTGCATACATACACGTAGGCCAAATTACACAGGCCTGCACGTCTATGCTTAATAACAATGAGACAGTACCATAGCTCTCCGACCCACCATTGTTAAAGTTGTGCTTATTCAATCATAAAGAAACTCAGTCCTCGGTATAAGAAAGTGACTGACAAACACCTTTTCAGTCAGCTAAGCGGCTATTATTTCAAGTGAAATAAATTCAAAACTTGTTGTATAATGCATTTGGCCAATTTAGAGTAGGCCTACATGTTGTTGCGTAAATTTCTTGGATTATTTCAAAATATTTAACTAAAATGGCCACCATCTGGGTAGTGTAACACTCGCCAACGTTTTACTACCCAGAATAATCATGATAGGTAATTAATGTCCCCCATCCGAGAGGACAACATTAGCCCAAAACAGTTGGGGTAATCAGACTATAAAACAGATGGTCAAATATTCCAGAACCTTTTGTGAAATACCGTTGACCAACTTTGCACAAAATGGTGTCGGTTATACTGTCTTTGAAAATTACCAACTTTTGAACTAAATTTGCCAACATCTGGGTAATCTAGCAATTCCCAACGTTTTGCTATCCAAATAATCTATTGGTAAAAACTGGTTCCCCATCTTAGAGGACAACATTTGCCCAACTAAGTTGGGTAGTCAAGATATGAAAAATCTGGTCAAATTTTCTGAAACATTTATCTGACGCTATTCACCAACTTTGAACACCTGGTGTTGGGTAAACTTCTTTGAACATGACCAATCTTTACACTAAGAATGACCAACATCTGGGCAATCCGGCTTTCCCCAACATTTCATTAACCAACTTTTTTGCAGTGTGTAGTCGATTTCACCAGCTCTTCCTAACGTAGGAATTATCCTAACTTTAAGATTTATATTGATTTGTAATAATTATGACATCACACTTTCCTCAGCAATTAAGATTGATTCATATATTTACTCATCTTAGGATTGATCTTATGGCTTCGTGAAATCGACCGCTGACCTAGCAGTAATCCCGATAAGACAATAAGCTTAATGGGGCTTTGTCGTAATTATCACAGCAGGGGCCAATTTCATAGCGAAGCTTAACGGTAAGCACATTTTTGTGCTAACTATGCCTAACAAATGTCTAAGCGAAAGCGTATTCCATTAGCAAGAAAATTAGGCGGCCAGCTTGTGGGTTCACCTTTTGTGTGCTTACGGTTAGCGGCGCTATGAAATGGAAATCGCGCAGAAAGCACAAAATAGGCCGTTAAGCAGCTCTTATGAAATTTTGCCCTGACCTGTTGCCATACATGAACTCCCACCATGATTCACAACCACTTACTGCACGTGCGCGCCCGCTGGCCATAATTCATTTTTCCATATTCAGCTACCGGCTTGCTATGATCATGATGACAGTGACCCTTTAAGCACCATAAAGTAAACTCATTATAGTTTTCAAGTTTTCAATAATCAAACCAAAGTACGTCAATGTCATCATGCTTTCTGTAGGATGTATTGTACTTGTTCACAAGACCCTTATTTGGATTGCAGTTATCGAAATAAGCAATTGTAATTTAGGGGTTTGTAAATGCTATTTTCTAGATTCACTGGTGTTGAGAACCATCACCCCTCATCATCCAGATCGAAAAAAAAAAATGCACAAATGTATTGGTTCTTTACATCAAAAGACCGTCATCCACACGCTGATCGCGTATTTTTTTTTCCAGGACGAACGTGGGCAATTTACATAAATGGGCGTGCGTAAACCTAACACCCTGGCACATGCCTACCTTGACTGAAATAGTTGTGAGTTGATATACAGTCGACTCTCGTTAATACGAGCTCGGATGATACAAGGTTTCGGGTTATATACGAGGCATTTTGCCGGTCCCGAACTGCCCCGCGCGTGTTTTGATGCAGTTAAAAATGGACGATACGAGCACGATCATAACGAGAGCACGGATAAAACGAGGTATTTTTGCGGCCCCGTAACAAGCAAAATGTATTGTTTGTCTTACTTTTATAGCAAGTTTGCGGATTGAATTGTTGGGCATTGATAGTTTACCTTTATCAAGGTGAAAAAATAGACTTCCAGCCTTTAAAAAGCATGTGCTACCGCTCCGTTGGTCATGATCAATAGAAGTGCTCATTGAGTGTTGGCAATGGTACCAGTCTATTCAATGGTGGTACAACGTTGATGAGAAATGGCCACCAGACCGTTTATTGCAACGGTAAGATTTCGCTGGTATCCCGCCTAAGCAATGAGCCATAAGGTGTGAAAACCAATGTAAATCAACATTCAACCTGTCATGTTGGCTGTTGCGACCAAAACTTGGCTACCAAGAACGGCAAGTTAAAGTCATATGCGTTTTTTCAGTCATGGAAAATGTAAATTGTTTTTATAAATTGACTCTCGAAATAAATTAATTCAATTAAAACAGTTTTATTTGCGCCCAATGTTGTGTGTTTGTATGGTACGTGTACATGCATATGATCACAGTTACGCAGTGTCCATTGCAGTACGGGTGCATTTATACACGTGCGTCCATTATGTCATGCACTGTGCAATGTTAATACCGCGCTCGGATAATACGAGGTTCGGTTAATACGAGAAAAACGGGCCAGTCCGGCGGACCTCGTATTAATGAGAGTGCTATCACGGATCTTAAACATCAGGTAAAAGATGACACTAACAAAATCGTATTTTTCCGTACGATTTTGAAAAAAAACCTTAGATCACAATGAGACAGTGGAATACTTTAGGGATGGCCATTTTAACCTTGGTGATGTAACGATGTCTACAAATATCTACGAAGAGGGTTGTGGGTGTTGATAGTGACCAACATACAAATACTCGAGGGTAGACTGTGCATGCATTAGAAGGACATTTGGCTAGCATGGTGGTAGGAATAGGATAAGTCTTAATGGGGACCAGCTGTTCCATTGCTTTTTACAATATTATTGTATTTGTGATGCACCCAAACTAACAACAATGTATGTTGTACTGCAGTGTACTTTTTGAAGTCGTTTCCTTCTATGCTGTATAAACAAATGTCTTTTCAATAACAACAGTTCACCCCCCTTAAAAAATATAAATAAAAAATAAAAAAAATAAAAAAATAACAAAATAACAAAATAAATAAAAATATAAAATAAATAAATAAATAAATAAACAAACAAACAAACAAACAAACAAACAAACAAACAAACAAACAAACAAACAAACAAACAAACAAACAAACAAACAAACAAACAAACAAACAAACAAACAAACAAACAAACAAACAAACAAACAAACAAACAAACAAACAAACAAACAAACAAACAAACAAACAAACAAACAAACAACCCAACAAACAAACAAACAAACAAACAAACAAACAAACAAACAAACAAACAAACAAACAAACAAACAAACAAACAAACAAACAAACAAACAAACAAACAAACAAACATACAAGCAGGCAGGCAGGCAGGCAGGCAGGCAGGCAGGCAGGCAGGCAGGCAGGCAGGCAGGCAGGCAGGCAGGCAGGCAAGCAAGCAAGCAAGCAAGCAAGCAAGCAAGCAAGCAAGCAAGCAAGCAAGCAAGCAAGCAAACAAACAAACAAACAAACAAACAAACAAACAAACAAACAAACAAACAAACAAACAAACAAACAAACATACAAGCAGGCAGGCAGGCAGGCAGGCAGGCAGGCAGGCAGGCAGGCAGGCAGGCAGGCAGGCAGGCAGGCAAGCAAGCAAGCAAGCAAGCAAGCAAGCAAGCAAGCAAGCAAGCAAGCAAGCAAGCAAGCAAACAAACAAACAAACAAACAAACAAACAAACAAACAAACAAACAAACAAACAAACAAACAAACAAACAAACAAACAAACAAACAAGCATGCAGGCAGGCAGGCAGGCAGGCAGGCAGGCAAGCAAGCAAGCAAGCAAGCAAGCAAGCAAGCAAGCAAACAAACAAACAAACAAACAAACAAACAAACAAACAAACAAACAAACAACCAAACAAACAAACAAACAAACAAACAAACAAACAAACAAACAAACAAACAAACAAACAAACAAACAAACAAACAAACAAACAAACAAACAAACAAACAAACAAACAAATAAATAAAGAAATAAAGAAATAAACAAACAAACAAACAAACAAACAAACAAACAAACAAACAAACAAACAAACAAACAAACAAACAAACAAACAAACAAACAAACAAACAAATAAATAAATAAATAAAGAAATAAACAAACAAACAAACAAACAAACAAACAAACAAACAAACAAACAAACAAACAAACAAACTTTAACTTGAACTGCTTAATACTGATACATTTGTGTCAATGCTTATCAATTTGTATCTACATTGGTTATATATCTGTGTGTCGGTCGGTCTGGGCTTACGAGAGCGCTGGATGAGTTATATAACACAGTAAATGTGGGCTTTTATTTACATTGTGGGTTGATGCTCACTGTGTTCATTTATGTATTTATTTGTATGTATAACAAAAGATTAAAGACAAGGGACATGGATGTATCTATCTATAAAATAAGTCTCACTTCAAAATTAAAAATAAGCTTTCCTTAAATAAAGTGAAGAATTGCCAAAATAAATTGCAGTACGTTTTAAGAGCATTATCATGAAACATTCCTGCAGGTCATTGGTACCGATATTGCTTTGTAAGTGCTGGTTGTTATTGTTCGTGATTTATATCTAAGATTAAACAAGGAAACAAGAACAAAACAAATAAAATTAGAGCCAGAAATTATAATTATGGAAAACCGTTTAAAAAATGTTTAATCAAAAACACGATACACATCCGGATTTCCTGTTTAGCTATGAGCCTGTTTTAGCTATTAGCCTGTTTATCTACTTAATTGATTTTAATAACTCACTCAGACTACCATTGAACAGCCAAAACCTACAATCGTCACAGTGTGACCGATTGCAGTGTTGAGTAGTTCTGACTGTCCCAAAACCTTTAGAACCTTTCCATTAGTTTTCAAGTTTAATGATATTTCAAAAGGAACATAATGACATAATTTGCATTCTAACGAGTTTGTTGGTGCAGTGCTGAGAGCGCACGAACACTGCAGTGCATGAATTAATAATATATACATTTATATAATATAATATATAAAAAGAAATAAAACAAAAACAAATCTCACAGCCAGTTTCCAGACTCAAACGAAAATATCTGTGCTATGAAACTATGAAGTCACGGCGAAATACAATTTGGTGATAACCTGGGTGATTTTAAAATCAAAATTGAAAAACAAACTAGAATAATTTAAGTACCCGTGTTCGTTAAAACGAATACGGGGGTTCGGTGGGGGAAACTAAAAAAGACTATCTGATAATAGAACACAATAATAATAAGCTGTAAACCTTCTAAAAATTTAATATAAATATATTTTATTTGATTTTCCTGTTTAAGCCGGCGGGAAAGGTCAAACATGGTAACGGTTAAAATATTTATGTCACATTTTTAATTCTTTCAATATGACACAACTATTGCAAATCACTCCTTTTAAAACGACGATATGATTTTGCGTACGTATTAAACTGATAACTGATGTAAGAAAATCTCTGACGACGTCACTATGACGTAACATGTATATTGTTATCATTATTGTTATCAACTGCCAATACGATATGCAAACTATACCCAATGTGGTAAACAACCTACAAAAAAATGATGACGTTGTCAGCTTACTTTCTGAAATGACACATCTCCAAAATGATTTCATACACATAAGATTCAATCTGAAATCTAAGTCTGTAGACTTCAAACTATTTCAATCGTTTAGTTTCAAATTTCAGTAGAGACCGGAAAGGTCAAACTAAGGCTATGTTTGTGCAGAAAATAAAGCACTTGCTACGATCTACAAAATAATGTATTATCAATTTATGTCATGTGGTATGGATATTAATGGATATGGATAATTTAATTCTACTTTTAACGTAATACAATGCTTAATGACGTCATGATGACGCAATCTGTTCTTAAACTAGGTTTAAGTTTTACAATTATTTGATATACATATAACATGTAGCGATGTGGCAATGGTAAGTAACAGATAACTAATTTCGTATACATAAGCTACGGGATTTGGGTCGAACAGAAATCGAATAAGAAGAAACTAGAGGTAAAATTTTCATAAACGCGAACACAGTGAACCTAGGTGGAGTTACACGGGAAAAAAACTAAGCAAAACGCACTGAAATCTTATAAAACTGTGTTAATGGGAATGCCTCTTGTTCCGACCCTAGCAGAGTCTTTCTCTTGTTTTATTCGCATTTCTAACACATGTCCTTTTTTGTCGGTATAAGCCGTTTGCAACAGCTACTTCTATTTTCTCAAAAACTCTTCATAATACTTTTTTATTTGAACTTCATGTTTAAACCAGAAGGAAAGGTATATTAGAGTCACTGATGAATCATGTCACATCGGGTTTTGTCTTCCATACGAAACAAATGTTTTATAATTTTAAACTCATATTTGAGTCCGTGTAAATATGAAACTGATAATTGATGTAATATCAATCCACGATGACATCATAATGACGTAACATATTGTAATGACTAATATAATACAAATACTAATATTAGTTTATTTTTCAAAAAGCGTTTTGCATTAAAATCTCGAAACGTTGTACACAAAACATTACCATTATTATAAAATATTTAAAAATACAAGTAACTTATAAACGTTACTTATTAGCTACAAAATAAGGTATAACTTATTCCAATCTGAGAATGGAAGTACACAATCTAAAACACATCATTTTTAAACATGCAGCTTAGAAGGGGTTCGTCCCGTAACCTTGACATCAAACCGACATTCCTAAAGAGTGCATATTATACGCATCGCTGATGATTTGCTGCACAAAAACCATATCCGAATTCCGATCCATATTTTTTTATTTATTTATTTTATCTTATTACACTTTGCACTCGCATAACAAAAATTACAGAAAATGGTACAATAACAATAAACCAAAAAGAAAGCAAATATAAAAATTAAAAAATAATAAAAAAATACAAAAAATACAAAAAATGTAATTCTATTCAACTTCCGGTTTGGATCGGAAGGAAAGAACAAATTTGTGCGATATGTTTGCATGCAATTTCACTTAAGTATTGAGGTACAAACAATTTTTGTTAATGTGCTGACATCCTATTTTGTTGTTGTATAGTACAGGTGAGGCGATAAATTATAATTTTTCTAATTAACAAGTACTTGATTCAATGGAAATCGATACGTGTTGACTTTACGATGGCGTCAGTTGTTCAATGCACTATTTTAAGTTGCTAGCTACAAAATGGCATACAAATTTTACCG
This sequence comes from Marthasterias glacialis, assembly GCA_911728455.2. NCBI lineage: Eukaryota > Metazoa > Echinodermata > Asteroidea > Forcipulatida > Asteriidae > Marthasterias > Marthasterias glacialis. The sequence continues at coordinate 5,471,424 of OU452225.1, read as the reverse complement.
ATGTGACAATGCTAATCCTCGCACAAAAGTTCTGTACAATTCCTGAGAATAGCACAACACTAATGGAAGCGGTCACAAGAGGGCGCTACACAAAATGACCATTATTTTTTTTCTCGCACTGCACTGCACGTGATTGACCTTGTTTCAGACAAATTTACCCCTAAGCGAGAGAACAATAAACAATCTTGAGTTTCTTCAACAAGAGGCGTGAACCATGTGATCAAACTTGCTTGTAATAGTAGGATGTTCCCCTCCCCCTTAATTGTACCCTTGTATAATCTAATCGTTGTGCGCTTTTTAAATCCTTCTGATTTTTAAAATGTTGGATATTTTCATTATCGAATCACTTTGTTAACTTGTTCTTCAGTCTGATTTTGTTAGAATTTTTGTTGCATCTGAGTAAACTAGGGCCTTTGGAATATTTTACATCCCCGCTAGTTTGAACATTTTCGGACCGTAATATAGGGCAACTCATTTTTCCAATAGAAGCCATTTTTAGCCCTTTCCATCTGATGATAACATCTAACAACAACTGTAAACTATTTAAAACACTTGAAAATGAATGCGTACACAGTAACACATATTATACGAAATGATGGAGACTTTGAAACTTGTTATCTAAAACAAGGAATTATATCTTTGAACTCCTTACAAACTCAATTTATCCAAATAAAAGTTAAAGTTTACTTATCATTGATTAAGTTCTACCGGGTATTAAATTAACCACAACAACAAGGTATTTTTTTCATTTACTTTTTTTTTTTTTTTTTTTTTTTTTTTTAATGTTAATAAATCGTTTCTAGGTTATTTGAAACTGTTCGGTTCAAATAATTGTCCAAACTCTTAAGCTGTACGACCTTGATTTCTGAATGTCCTGAATTTTTGGGAATATGTTATTTATAACTACGGATTCCAAGACTGAAGATATAAATGTGAACAACAATAAATATGACCAAACTACTGTTTTCAACTCCTTCTATCGGGTGTCCATGGTAGTTGTTTGAAGAAAAACGTCATTGTTGATTCGAGTTCCACCAAGACACACATTGCTCATTACGACTCAGGAACACCTAGTTACTTGTCATCAAACTCCAGTTGCGTTACAATACAGGTTCGTCTCTGAACTTTGTAACAGACGCGTGTATGTCTGTAAATAGAACAAGCACAAATTACAGATTCTGCGTAGGAGTAAAAATGGTGCGAAGCAGTATAGGGTCGTCTACAGATGTCTAAACAGGGTCGCTAAATTCCCAGCCAATCAGAAGGGATGGGGTCAATTCACTGACCTCATCCGCATTGTGATTGGCTAACCTTTCAACGCAGCGGCTGTTGTTAGTAAATAATTCAACATCAAAACTGCAAGTTCAAGTTGGAAGAGGCCCTATTGGCTTCGCCAATCGATCGTGCGCGCTGGCATGTATTGGTCTTCGCTGCCATATAGCTGTCTAAGCCACGAAAAGACAGGTCGATTTATGGAGAAAAAAAAAACTACCCCACCCCCCTAAAAATTGCAACAAAAGGGTTTTCAATGAATTTTTGTAGTATTTGACATCAGGAATAACATACTAAAAATCTAAGAAAATCGGACATTGGCAAAATTGTTATTTTCAAAATGGCGTTCAAGATGGCTGTCAGAACCTAGAAATAGCCATAAGTTACTAATTTTACATCAAAGAAGTGTAATTTTGGTGTCTACCCTCTAGTTTTGGGGGTCGAAAACTCCAATAAGACTACTTAAAATGTCCTTGCAAAATGGGAAAAAAACAAAAACATTGTGATGACATCCAAAATGACAGCCAGTAACACTGAAATGGACGCCAGTTACACTAAAATGTGGGTCAACAAATGCTAACAATACGGGCGTATTTGATGTTTATCTCTCAGTTTTAATGAATATAAAATTGTTTTTTTTCCATAGATTTTCATTGAGTAAAGTCTGAGTAAGTTGTAAGTTGGTAAACTTTAAATCTAAGATGACGTTGGCCGCCATTGAGACCAAAATGACAACATGAAAATATATCACTATTCACTTTTATGTTATTCTAATGTCTGCAGCTAGATTGTAGGATAAAAAGAACTATGAGATTAAGATCAATTGAAGTATGAATCAGTAATAATTTAACTCAAAAATCCAACTTTGCATTCGATATGGCCGCCAATACACTAGAAAGGCTAAAGATTTCTTGCTATTCCCATTATATCTGTAATAGTGGGTACGCCCAAAAAGTCTTAATCAAAAGTTACATTTTCGTTATGATGATAGTTATCTTGCACGAAACGTATAAATACACCGTGTCCTATAGAATGAATGTAAGAGAGTAACTGATATAAAATTTTATTCAAAATTCTGCAGAAACCAAGCGTGATAAAAACGGTAATTTTAATTCTGGAACATGTTTGTTGTTAAGTCTTCATATGATTACGGTTTATATTTAAATAATTTTAAACTTTCAGTTATTAAATACTACATTTAGTCTTGCCTGATCAGCATTGCTGTCTGTCATGGTTTTAAGCATATACACAAGTTTCTTGAAGGATGGTCGATCATTTGGATCCTTCTGCCAGCATTTAAGCATCACGTTGTAGCTGTATTTTTAAACGAAATGTTATCGATCAACATTTCAAATAACAACACTTTTCAGTAATGATACATGTATTGATTATAAATACTTAACACTTAAGCAGTTTTTTTGGACGGTCAACCAAGATGTATAGTTTAAAGCCCATGGACCTATTGTGACTCGTGTTTAAGTGTTATTAATGAGTGTAATACTCAGACGAAACATTTTATCGTCCAATTTGTCTCATTGCAAGCTGGCATATTAGCAACTTTACGCGGGGTGAAAGATATAGGTTGCGCCTTTTCAGAAAATTAATCACCTTTACGTGCACGGTCCGTATTCCTGCTTAAACACATCGTCTTCCATTGGCGAATAATACAGTAGCTTCAAAAACTATGTTTTAGTCTGTTGTTGCTTTTTTATGTCCTTTTATTCAAATGATTATGTCAAAACAACAACATTTGCGCAGCTTTTGAACAACTTTGAGACTCATCGTGGGATGTGTTTTTTGTATTCAAACTTATTTTAATTTAATTAACGTACGTTTTGTCATCAGAGTTGCTTGGTTTGGCCATACGGTATCCGTTCTTCAGCCTCGATGTCAGGAACTGAGTCTTGATACTAGGGTAAGGTGTCTCACCTGTATACACACATAATGACACCGTTGTTGATCTGCAAGCTGTTTGTCAGACGTAATATCCCGTAACTAGGTTACAGATTTTAGGGGGCACAAAGGGGGGCACCATTTCTTCTAGGGGCACTTTTGGCCATTTAAAACTGCAGTTTCCGTGTCCCCCCCCCCCCAAACAAGCCCCTTTTCAGCCCTCTTCTGACTTGTTGGGGTAAAACAAAATACAGTCTGTCTCTAAACAATACAAACACGTTTTAAAAGCATTCAAAATTACTACAGAAAAGTTCATAAAGTGTAACATTTGGTATTTTTTAATCTCAGAAGTCCAGGTTTCAAATGGGGGCACCGGGGTTGAGGGCACATACATCAGTTGGGGAGGGGGCACTTACCCCCCCCCCCCAACCCTAGTTACGCCACTGATGCGTGCGCATCTGCAGCACGCCCAAAGTTTTTAATGCTCCCGGTTCCTAGGCAGGAATGCGCTACTGTGTTATTTCACTTCGTTCAAAGACATTTCTAAATAAATAAACCGATATTTCTGATACTGAGAAAGTCTTTGCAAGGCAAGTCAAAACATTATGTTGTTCTTACGTAAATCATCAACGACAGAAAGTTCAGTGCACTTCCTTTTTATCTTCTGTAAAACGATGGAGCCATTTTGTTTGTAGTGGGCGTGACTTATAGTATAATAACGTCACACTTACCAACAGGATTTGTAATTAACAAAAAAAAACAAAAAAAAAAAAAACAGTATTTAACAATCTTTACCGAGTGTGGCAATTTCCCATAAGAGGATTCCAAACGACCACCTGTAAAGAGGAGAAAAAAATAAAATACACTGAGCATGTTTTTTTCTGTATTAAATCAGAGTACATTATTACTAAATTATCAGTCACAATTAACAATAGATTTGAAAATATTGTGTACAGATTATCTTGGCATTTGATGGTTTTCATGAGTGTTACATAGGCCGCTGTACAATACTTGGTAAAACAAGTAACAGTTGAGTAATGAAAACGGAAATTTTTTTTAATCATCGTACTAAATTATTCAGTAGGTGTGAATAGCTTGCATAACTTTTGTTTTTGTGAACACAACCCCTTCTCAAATAGTCTAAACATAATTATGAAAAAAGACCCGCAAGAAGAAAAGAAGAAGAAAAAAAAACACTCTCACGTCTAAAAACAATGTTGTGCAAAGGGACAATATGCATGCACCGTTGCGACATCCTACTAATTTTGTCAATAGGTATGCATTAGTTTAGGCCTATGAGAATTGCACTTTGATAGGTTGTTTGGCTGGCGTTTTATGGGTCAACAGTTTGCCAATTATTGATGAAACTTTCCAATAAGGTGTGGCGATGTTTTGCTTGGGAACTTGTACATTTTGAGAATTAAAAAAAACAAACAAGCAAACAAACAAAGACGACGAGGCATTTTCTTTTTCTAAAGATTTACTAAGCAGTTTAGCGAGATTTCACCACGCAGGGCTAAGGTTGTCTTACACGTCACTCTTTGAGGTGTACGTCTGGTGTGTCAGTGATTCCAGAGATAGCCAGCGAGTAGGGACATGAGCCTGCAAGGGAAAATCAAAATTGTCAAGCGTTGATAAAACCCAATATAAAGGAGCAATAGAACCGGTATCGGTGTATACACTAACAAAAACATTACGGTGCAATGATTTGCAAGCGTATACGTTTTGGGCGGTTCGATTGCTACAGATGTGTGTAACGTGAAGTATGCTAAACATTATTTACCTTCTGTACATAAACGTCTTCTCCACGTGACAAACCAAAGTCAGAAACCTTGGCAACCAGATCCTCGTCGAGGAGAATGTTTCTTGCTGCCAAATCACGATGTATCACCTGTAAAATAAGTTTATTATTACTAACATTTGAAGGTAAAAACATACAATTAATTGTTTTTGTTCTTTGATTTCCATCTAAAGTAATACTACACATTTTTTGCAACTGTTCAACATATTTTACAATGACGTGTATCACAGTTTATCCCATCTTCTTATTAAATTATTTATGTTTAATTTGAAAGGTCTTTAATCTGGTTCACAAGCTAAAAAAACATAATTTCATCTCGCTGAAACATATTTACTGATATTAAAAGAGAATGTTACCAAATTAATTAACACAATGATACGGTACAAAGTGTACTGAGTAGCCTTCAGCTGTATTTTATAAAGCCAAATTTGATTACAATACCACAGAGCTATGACCCAATATATCTCCAGTCGTTGCATAACAACCGCAAGATCTTCAACAAATACCATACATGATAAACCATTTAACGAGTTGATTTTCTGCATCTATCAAATCCGCAAAATATAAAACAAAGTATGCGGCAAAACACTGCATTGATTCCCGTAAGTAGGACCAGGAGCTTATTAAGTAAGTCTCCGGCCAGTCCCGTGAGTCTTCTGTCCGGTGGTAAAAAAAGTTAATGAGGCTCAACAAGTTTCGCTTCAATTTGATTAACAATTATAGTTTTCGGATTTAATAGTGGAGTCCAGGTTTAAGGTGAAAGTCTCATAGATTACAGAAAGCCAATTAAAACATTTGTCAGTTTTTCATGAACAGGTTACTTCAAATTTGCATAAAGAAGGAAAATCCCAGATCGTTTTGAATGGCACAGGGCTCTTTCTCGTTGTATCTGGTTTAAGCTTTCAAGATATTGCACTGTTCTAAAAATACAAATTGTCTTTGAATTTTTTTGAACCATGAAAGTGATACTTGCCCGGGATGCAGCGAGGTGTTTCATTCCTTTTGCCACATCCAAAGCAAACTGGAGCAGCTTCTGAGTCGACAGCGATGCATTACTATCATCCAACATGGATCGAGCCTTCAACAGGTAGGAACGGAGGTCACCATTGGGTAGGTACTCTGAAGCTACATGCAATATACCTTGCATACAGATGAGATACAATTATAGCCTATCACAAAAAGCTATTCTATAATAGATTTCATTACAATGGGAGACTTTTGAGGACACTACATGGCAGCAGAATTACCAGGTAAATCCATTGTTCTCGGAAAGAACCTCACAAACGATAGAAATTAACCTGGCAAGTCTGCTACCACCTAGCGTTCCAATGTCTCCCATTGAAAGTAATAAGTCCTAAATGTTAAGGCCCTTCCTTATCCTCAAAATGTAAATTAAAAACCAGAAGGAGAAGTACACGTAAACAAGTGACTAGCTTACCTTGATGCTGACAAGCACCCAGAATCCTGACAAGATTAGGATGACTTCCATGAAGAGTCATAGTTTTGAATTCTTTTAAGAAATTCTCTCTGTCAGCTGGGGATACATTTTCTGTATTTTTCAAGTCAAAGAACTACATTCACTTAAATGAATGGATTAAGCATTGGTTATCATCTTAACAACTCCTTTATTTAAACAATGTTTCTTTGTAACCCTGTCTTTTTCTTTAAACTTTGGACCACATTTATCATGTTGTGGTAAAACCATTATTGAATGCCCCTGTAATTTTTCGCTCCAAAAAAGCTCAACCATCCGGATATAGTTGTGGGATTCTCCCGTAGCTGCCTACTTTTTAAAGATCTCTCTCCTTGGTATGATTTCGATATGATCATCGAACCGTTAAACCTGAAGTAATTAAAATATATTGAAAAACCTGCTGTGTACCCTCTTACCGATAGATGAAGAAAACTAAGACATACCTTTCAGTTTTTTAATCGCAGCCTTGCACATTTTTCCTTTAACCCTGACGACGCCATACCGCACTTCACCAAAGTGTCCGTTCCCAAGTATTGTATTTCCTACCTCCAAGTCGTCCCATGACACGCTCCATGGTTGGGCCCATACGGGTAAACCAACAGTTTCAACATTCGCATACGTGGCTGATGGTTCTTGTGATGGACGTGCAGATAAACCAGGGCCCACCGGTTCGTACACCGATTCCTGTGCCAAACAGACCCCTTTAAATTCTAAAGAACTGTTCGGGTTCTCCCCTCTCCGTGGAGCATTCTCATAAGAAACCTGATATGAAACATTGGAGGGATCACTCTTACTGACTATGGTACACTCAATTGATTTTAAATGGACAATGTGTAAAGACACAAATGGCATGGACTTCTTGAGCACCGGTCAAATATTTTGCACATAGCAACGGGATGATGATGCTTTTAAAATGTTATGTAATCATAGTAAAAAAAAAAAAAAAAAGTGAAAGGTAATTGAAATTAACTATTATTTACAAATATTCCTAGAGGTTGCAACAATAAAACAGATGGAAAACAGTCGTAGTAAATTTTTGGGCTGTTGAGGTGTTGTTTAAATCTCCCATATAAATGTAGAATTCGAGGATTTACTGGTGATTTTTCCCCCTTCTTCAATAAAGCCGTGGTATTGGTAAGAGCAAATATTCACTCACAAGCTCATGGCCATCATTGGCCCCTTGATGCTTCGGATGATTTCGTTTTCTTTGTTTGCAAGTTCCTTGCAAGTAAAACAAAGCCCCAACAACTACGATCACAACAGAAGCACCGGCCAAACAGATGACGATTATCAGAAGAACGTTCAGTCTAGTGGGCGGGGCTTGAGGCTTTTTCGTCGCTACAGAACATGTAATACGTTGCATTTAGGTTTTACGTTTTGCAATAAGTCAATTATCATTCAACTGGTTTAACAATAGAACATATATAATGAGCGTTGTTAGCTTATAAACATGAGTGGTTGAGCTGAAAAAAGGAATCTGGTATGGTTTTAGCTTTTCACAGAGCAAATGTCGTGATGCAGCCTCTTCTATAAGGATTGGTCAACTTACTTTGTGGCAAGGTAAAAGACGTTGAGACGTTACTCCATGCTCCACGTCCACCTCTCGTTTTTGCAAGTATCTGACAAAAAGTTAAAACAAATAACATAATTTTCTTGAAAAATGGTCGAGTAAGTTAATCATTGTGAAATTATTTACATTTTAAAAATGAGTCCATTCCCAATGTAACGACTCCCAACTAATTAATTTGGCACCACACCTGGAATGAATAATTGACGTCTCCCTCCAGGTTTATGACCTCTTTGGTGTGAACATCATTCTGAAGATCATCTGTGATTTTCACTGTCTCAGCCAATGATGAGTTCTCAGACTCCGTCTTCCAGTAGCGAAGCTCGTAGCTGATGATGATGCCGTAGAGAGGATTTGGACGAAACCACGCAACGGTGATGCGGTCGCTTCTGATGACTGCAAAAGTCATGTTTCTTGGAGTGGACGGAACTTTGTATAGGATGAATAGGATATATATTTCAGATTTATGGTGGAATACAAATTTTGTTTTCAAACAAATGTGTTTGGTGCTACAAAAAATTACGATTACTGTTGAACTAGTTTCCATGAAAACATGACTTGGGGTTTTCAAATTAGCTCGATGGGTTATTATTATCTATTTTATATGTTATAATTTTTGTCCCTTCGTCCCTATTCGTTCGTTCGTTCATTTGTTTTTGTTTGTTTGTTTGTTTATTTGTTTGTTTGTTTGTTTGTTTGGCGGGTGGGTTGTTGGGTTGTTTGTTTGTTTGTTTGTTGGGTCGAGTGTTTGTTTGTTTCTTTATTTGTTATTGTTTTATATTTTATTTTCATACACTTATTTTTTTACTAACTTCCGTCTTTTGTAAGTGTCGTAATTGAAGAAATTGGTCCCGAAGCGAACTGATTTTCCGCAGACACTGACAGTGTGTATGACGTAAAGGGAACGAGGTCAGCAAACTCTACCCGTGTATCAGAGATCGTATCTTCTCTGAGTATCTTTTCTCCACTGCTATTGAGTGTGTAATGATACTGGGTTATGATGCCGTTACGCTGACCACACACTGGTTGCTTCCACGAGAAAGTTATGGTTTGGTTGGTAACATCAGTAGACTTCAAAACACTAGGAGGACCGGTAGGTGCTAATGTCAAACAAAGAATAAATTGCATATAAACTGCGTTATCACAAGCATAATGGTTCATCAGCTGTATCAACTCATATTGCAGGGCACGATCCCTTGGGAACCCCAACCCAACTCATTGTTATTGCAAATTCCCCTGTTCCTCGTAAGGTGTGACAAACACACGATGCTTACCAGTGCGATTGGTAATGCCTTTCACCGATTTTTCCTCCCCTGCTCCTGCACTGTTGTAAGGTTTAACATACACACGATATGTAGAGTGAGGGTACAATCCAGTGATGGTTGTTGGTGATTGAGTACCATTAAGCCACTGTTGACGGTCTCGGGGAACACTACTGTCACACTGGTCTCTTTCGTGAAAAGAGAAATATTTAAAAGATTTCTTGGTGCATAAAATACAGGTGACATTCTTATGACTAAACCATTCGACAAAACTCCACAGTTAGACTCCCAAAGGAATATTTAAGAGTTTATACTTTATATGTTACACATGATTGAAGATCCAAATGAATTCACCGTTTTGTTGGGGGTCTTGCCAGTATTTTACTATAGTCTGAGCATAATGCCGCAGCACAAGAACAATCTTCCCATCGATCGTGTTCATATATTCTTTTACTTTACAACTTCATAACTTTGGTATTATAAACATTGTCCCAGCAAATGCAAAATGAAATTGCTAAATGCAAACTACATTTTGCTTTAAAGCTATTCTTCGCTTGAAGAATAGTACCATACTACACCAGTATAACCAACATGTCCTTAAAATTCCTAAATATTTTCTAAAGTAAAAAAAAAAGAAGAAAAAAGAAGAAAAAAAGCGTTTTCCGATCTCGCACTGTCCTTCGTTTGTATACTTCTTGTAAGGTTTGTCAACATTAACAACGAGTAGACGAGTTCGAACTCAGCTCCCAATTCAAGTTTCTGGTTTTGGATCAGTAAGAGAATAAACAAAGAGCGCAAATAAAGTTCTTACCTGTTGTTCAGTTGATATTCTACTGTGTAATTATAGACTGGACAGTTGTTGGCAGTGGGATTTTGCCACGAAACACGTAACTCGGATGAGTTAGAGGTTGGGTTTGCCTGTAGCCTGGTTACTTTTCCTAGGGCTAGTGTGTTAAAGAAGGTGAAGAATAACAGTTAACTTAAATAACATGGTCGTATGTCCCTTTTCTCCCCCTTTTTCCTTTCTCTCTCTTCCTCTCTTGGTCATTGATACAAAAACAAACTCTTTGAGAGAAAGATGGAGAACATGTGTCCTGTCACGTTGTAAAAAATGTTTTACATTTATGTAACATCGCTATTATGCCACTCGCCATTCCAATTATTTTCAGATGTTTTGGGGAAACACATTCACTATAAGACAAGTCCACTTACCTGTTTAAATACCAGTACCTTTTCACTCTGTATCTAACAACATCTTGCACTTTGAACGTAATTTTCAAGTGGTTTATTTTAAATGTAACTTTATTATTATTTTTTTACGGTTGAGGGGAATAGCTGTTTCAATTTAAAAGAGATTATCTTCCTAATTTGTTTCAGCTATATTTCATGTTATCGAGACGAGGATTGTAATTATCTAGTTTTAATACGTCTTCATGTTGTAACATCTCTTATTTTAAGCCCTATAACCTACCGACTGCGTTCGTTTTTTCTCGACGGTTAAAATATGTCTCTCCGCCTCTACTTAGAGTAGTTACAGTGATGTTGTATGATGTACATGGGGCTAAGTTGTCAAACTGCACAGCCGTTGTTTTCACATTCACATATCGTAGACGTTTGGTCTGTCCTGCTACATACAACTCTGCTCTGTAGCCTGTGATGTTGCCTCCTCTGCTTCCACATGGGATGGGGTTCCAGGTGATTTTGATGCTACTGGTTGTCACCCTACTGCTATTGAAAGTAGGCGCAACATTAAAACCTGGTCGTAGAAACAACGTTAATAATTAGGGAATCAATTGTAATAACTTGATTATTTCATCTAAAGTGAAGAAAAAAAGTAATCAACGTCATAAGACGACGATGGTAAGATCAAACGACGTATTGACCCCACACGTCGCACACGGCGATTGTGCCGTGGCACGCCCACCCTTTTAAAAGTACATGATAAAGGTCTACGTATAAACGCCGCGTCGCCCAAATTGGCGCAGCCAAGAATATTGTGATGATGACGTCGGGTGAATTGGGTCAATGCAGATGAATTCAACGTTACTCCATCAAGGCGTTATACGTTTATTAATACTTACTTTTTTCACGTGTAACTTTTAAAACAGTTTCCGTGGTTCCGTTTCCAGCTTCATTTCTTGGTGTGACACTGACCCTGTATGTAGAGTATGCTTTTAATTGTCTAATAATGATTGAAGTACGTGTTGTGTTCAACAAACCACCAGAATAGTCACCCTCCTGGCACTGGTCCAGATGTATGAGTTCATAGGTCACCAGGTAGTCACTGGCGTGACAAGGGTTGTCTTGGTTGGAACCAGATGCTCTCCATAACGTTCTTAGTTGGGCATGTCGAATGCCGGTGATGGTCATGCCGGTAACAGCATCTGGAACTTAGAATGTTCATGCACAAGAGATTGAACTTGCTGGTTAAAGGCGCTGCGTTGTCATGATTATGGCATGCGTGTCGCTGTGCATGGACATATGAAATCTCACCTAGGTACTGCAAACGCGCTCTCTTGTGGTCAAAATTAAAAAGGGTGCCGTCTTTTTCAAACTGTGGTGCGACCGCCGACGCGCTTGTAATTAAATGGGTTATTCCATTTACTGAAGTAATCATGACGATACAGCCCCTTTAATGGGCGATGGAAAACTTACTAGTCAATCTAAGAGAGTGTCAACCTTATATCATCATTTGTAAGTCTATTGGAATCTTCACCATCCAAAGAGATGATCGTCGTTAATATATATTTAAGACATAATGACTACATCTTTGTTGATTTTTTTGTTTAAAATTAAAAACAAGACTGAAAGATTAATTTCATTGAACAATAAAGTCAAGCATAATTAGTATTGTTTCACCATACCGACATAACGATGTAAACATACCGACTGTAGTCGTTTTTAACAAACGGTTAAACGATGTCGTTCCGCCTCTACTTAAAGTTTGTACATTTATGTAGTATGAAGTACAGGGGAATAAGTTGTCAAACTGTACAGACGTGGTTTGCACATCCCGAGACGAAAGGGTTTGCCTGCGTCCTGATCGAGACAAACCCACTCTGTAACCCGTGATGAGAACTCCTCTACTGCCACATGGGATGGGGTTCCAGAAGATTCTGATGCTGCTGGTTGTCACTGTTCTATTAGCAAATGTAGGTGCAACACCAAGACCTGATCGGTAGGCAATGTTAAACGTTTGTAAGTGACCGTATTGGCGTCAATATTTGCAACTTGGGGTACAAGTCTCGAATCTTGACGTCTATTTATTATTTGCGACTTGGGGCCGCAAGTCGAGAATATAGGCGTCAGTATTGGCGTTAATATTTGCGACTTGGGATACGAATCGTGAATATCGGCGTCAATGTTGGCGTCAATGTTTGCGACTTGAAGCAAAGTCGTGAATATTGGCGTACATATTTACAAGTTGGGGTCAAATCGTGAATATTGGCGTCAATGTTGGCGTCAATATTCAACATGGGGCCAGGTCGTCAATATTGGAGTGAATATTTGCAACATTGGGCCAAGTCGTGAATATTGCTGTCAATATTTGCAACATGGTGCCAAGTTGTGAATATTGGCGTAAATATTGGCGTCAATATTTGCGACAATATTTGCGACTTCGGACAAAGACGTGAGTATTGGCGTCATGATATTGGCGTCAATATATGTGTGCGATGTCCCTTTAGAGCCACCATACATATGGTAAACGGTTGGTCTGTACGCAAACCCTAACTAGGCGGTCATTGAATAGCATAATACAGTGACACGTAATATATTTTCTTTCAGCGTATTTTGTGATAAGAAGTAACTGTTACAAGTCAACTATCGGGTAACAAACACGTCTAAATCTCTCTTAAACTGAGTGTTGGTGGTTATGTTTTAGCAGTTGAGTTTCAGAGATGTCTCAATGTGATGGGTTTCTTGATCCTAGCTTTCTTGGTAGCAGATGCTGATAGCTTGGTGGACCAGTGTGTTCTAAACAGACAACTTAACCCTATCACTGCGGACCGGGCTTTTTTTTTTATGTACGGGGACCGGGGGGGGGGGGACATAGTTCCCCCTGCCCCCACCCTCCGTATTTGCCAAAGTGTTCGACCGATTTTGATGAAACTTGCCAAAATTGTTCATTTCACCGAGTTGTACATGATGACGTCATTTTTTTTTCAAAAATCGTCACTAGAGGGCGTTTTTGACAGTTTTTGCCCATCTTTGGTCAAAAATCGTGTTTTCCCCATAACTTCTGTATTTTTCGTCCGAATGTTTTGAAACTTGGCAAATTTGTACATTTTTACAAGATCAATATAGTTTGAACCTAATTTGGTTACTGGACTCACCTTTGGGTGCGTTATGATCCATTATTAAAAGGGGTTTTTATGGGGCGTTTTTTTTCTTCTTTGCACTTCAAAATCAAAATGGCCGCCGCCAAGGGCCCAGGGAGAACTAAAAAGGCTTGGTTGACAAATCTAAATATTTGTTGGGTCTGAAAAGTAAGAAATTAGCATGTTGAAAATATTCTTTTGTTACAAAAATTGATATAATTTGACCCCTAATTACAGGCTGAAAACACAAAATCCAAGATGGCCGCCAAAAATGGCGGCCATTTTGAATTCCCAAAACCATTTCAGACTATCACGTTACTCATCACAATCACTTTTCTGGCAAAGAAATAAACAAAAATAATAATGTGGAAATTATGTTTAAAAAGTAAAAAAAAAAAAAAAAAAAAATCACTTAAAAACAGTAAAATCGTGTAACCCAAGGTCAAACAAACGGTTGCCATGGCAACAGCTAACCCCCGGTATCATTTATTTTTGTTTCCATCATGATTGTAGATGTATTTTGGGAAAAGTCAACAAAATTTCGCGGTGATCGGAGTAAGCGTTAAAAAGTTACGGGGAAAAAAAATCGGTAGGGGGCACATTGCCCCCCCCCCCCCGGTCCTGATAGGGTTAACGTTGAGCAATATTGAAATATGAGTTGTGGATGGTATCCGTGTGTACGTGTGCGTATGTATACACATTAAACAACCAGGACCAATAACAAACTGGCCACTAGGGTCCAATTGGAAAGACATGTACAAAGCCAATGGGAGCTGTTGTCAAAAAGTACAAACAAAATAGGGACAGTAGGATGTCCCGGATTACTGGTGCCCCTCCCCCCCCCCCTTGCCCCCCGTGCCCCCCTTAGTTACGCCACTGCACGACAAAAGTATTATCTATGTAGCGGAACCAAAAGTCTGGGCTGAGATTGGCGCTTTTGATGGTGTTTAATAATATAATAGTTTGTGGTTCTTGATAATGTCAACGAATTGGCTCATTGATTTGGTGTGGAGTTAGGCCTACTAATGGGTGGGAAATATTAGTGAAGTGTTTTGCTCTATAGGTTGGATAAGTTTGTTAAAGTCATGATGGGAAGAGAGGGACGCTGTGAGGATCTTGGAAAAGAAGATGAAGGGTTGAAATAACGTGAAGTGTCTTCATGCATTGGGACTTGAATTGTTCCTATGGTCGGGATAAAGTTTCTTGGGAGACGTCTGTAAATTGCCAGTCCACCTGGTGTCGGTCGCCCGTTCAGAATTGTTTATAGAATAGAAACATTGTAATTTGACCTCAAGTATTTAAACTCGACTCTGAGTGGATGTGTAGTGGAGTACAAAGTACACGACATTGAATGCAAGTCATTTTATAATGGAGTATTTAGTACAGACTTCGAGTGGGTTACTCTGCTAGTCGAGTCAGAGTTCGTCTACTCTCAAACGGGTGCAGTAGGAGTACTCTGGTTTTCATTCAACTGACGTTTCGTAACAGACAACTTAAAAATGTATAAAAAGGGCACCATAATGTCTATTTACTTACTTTTTTCACCTGTAATCATTGAACCAGTTTCCGTAGCTGCATTTCCAGCTTCATTTCCCGACGTGACATTAACTCTGTATGTGGAGTATGCTTTCAATCCTTCTACAATGATTGAAGTATTTGTTGTGGTCAGTGAACCACCGGAATTGTCGCCCTCCTGACATTGCTCCAGATTGATGAGTTCATAGGTTACCAGGAAGTTAATGGCGTGAAAGGGGTTGTCAGGGTTGAAACCAGGTGCTCTCCATGACACGCTCAGTCGATCATGTCCTATAGGAACGATGGTCAGGTTGGTAACGGCATCTGTAAGTTGGATTGGTCATGCACGAGATTTGGGTGTTTTGATTGATGAATGAGTACCTTATAATCAACTGTAACCCCTAGTGGCGAAATATAGCGAATATACCACTTTTCAATGTGTGGATCGTATTTAATTTATGTCAAAGACACGACGACCACAATGTTGTTAAAATTATATGATTAATCTAGTGTTAGATGCATTTGATAAAACAAAATAATTATTACATTATACCTAATACTTAAAGATTGCTTTCGTTCTTTATACCCAGGCGTTTAAACGGTGTAATTATTTCTCTAAAAACCTTGACCACAACAGCAAAATCCAAACAGAGATTTGTGTGATTTTAATTGGTTAAAGGGGCACACCATCTTCGTTGGGCTATTTTGGCTACAAAAATAGGCTAACATATGACTTCAAAGGTCTTCCAGGAATGGAGAAGAACGGTTCCTAAAAGAAACCATAATATTTTGCCATTTTCGAGCATTAAAAAAAAAACAAAAAAAAACAACGATTTATCCGAACCAAAAAAGTGGTTCGGATAAATCACGTGATCATCGGAGTTAACCTTGGGGCATATCCCGTACAGCCGGTGCCGTGTCTCGTGGGGCCTGAGAGACAAACCCCGGGGCATGAACTCCCCATTGCCGGTCTAGCCGTAAGCTTGGGAGCTTGTCGGAGGGGTAGGGAGCCAGACCAACAATTACGTTTTTTTACGACTGTTTTAGTCTGTACCCCTAGCTATTATCCCTTAACTATTGTAACGTGTTGCCTGTGTTACACACACACGGGACGACGACGGGGAATGTTTATCCATGGAGGTAGAAATTAGACTAATACCTTATGGTTTATCCCATACAGCTGATCTATCTACCCCCCCCCCCGATCGCCACAACAACAAAAAACCTGTGGCGGTGGCTGCGGCCGGCCAGTGAAGTCATCGCCCGAAAAACTGGAGAATGCCATCGCTAAAGCTGCCAGGAGAAGGGCAATCCGTTTGCAGCGAAGGCGGGAGGCTCGCTTGGCACATGTTTTTTTTTTTTTTACTTTTTACTTTTCGTTGGACCGCCTTCTGGGTGTTTTTCCTTGCGATATTTTTTGTACCGATCCTTGGATGTCGAAGAAACGTTCTCCATTGCAAGTAAGTTCGTCCAATTCGTCGTACCATTGATGAAGGAAATTCCTTCCTCCATGGTCGTACACAGAATACAAACTGTCCGTTTATGTCTGTTTTTTTATTTACACGTGAATTTGAAAGTTGGACAAGAGGCAGAATCACTGACATTTTGACAGGGAGGGGGGGGGGGGGGGGCTGGAAGAGCATGATAGGGCGTGCTATGTCTGAATAATCAGACGTATACAGCACCACGACGACGATTATGTGTTTTTTTATTTACACATGAATTTGTGCTGGATGGATATGAAGTCTGGATCCTCATGGCTCGCCATTGTAATAATTCATACATAAACAGAGCACCAGTCTACCGACAACATTGTCACGTAAACTTGACAGTTGCAACGGTTGGAAAAGCGAATAAGCTGACCTTTGACCGTGTTTTTTTTTCTTCACATTTTTCGTTAATTACGTGATATTTTGATGATTTTTTTTACAACAACCATTTAAATATTATTGTCTGTCATTCCACATCACTAAATTAGGTAAACAGTAAGCCGGTGTATCTCTTTAAGTACTGTGAAACTTGGTCAAGGTGGTGGGACACGATTGGTTGAGTACATAAATAGCTAGGAAGTAAAGTGGTTTGATTTTGATCGAGTACAGAAGAGGGGTTAGTGAATATCTGTACATTTCCGGTGTTGGTGTGGTTTTTGTGGACTTTGATTGTTTACGGCTTTGGTTTATGTTTACGCCTTATTTTGGGTCTTCTGGTTATGGGTCAGATTCTTTACTCTATGGTACTATGAGAACGATGTTGGTGCACAATCACATTGAGATGGGGAATTAACGAGTGGTAAGGTGTGAATAAGTGTACGTTATTGTCATTGTGTCTAATCGTAAAGAGGCCTTACATCATGCTTTGTTGAACAGGTACTCAACATCCTACATTTAGAAGTGCGGCTTTTTCCAAGACAGTTTACACTGTACTATCTGTAATAAATGCTCTCGGAAATGTAAGCATTGTGTTGTTTAATAAATGTAGCTTTGTATCACTATGTAGAATTAGATACTTATTATAATAAATATGACAATATTTGCTATAAAGAGAACTGTTTTCTGACATCCGTCCCCCATTCGACATTAACTGTACATTATACAGAGTAAACATGCTTTCCGAGAAGCAAGGAATCTGCAGCAGAGTTGAACAAAAGAGGAAGCAGATGCATTTGTATGAACATGATGGGAAAGAGAGAGAGAGACAAAAACATCTTGAGAACAAAACAAATAAATGTTCAATGGAAAGAAAGCATGGAAGGAAAGGGGTAAGGCATGGGATGCAATCAAGCGAGATGACAAGGAGAAAGACACCGAACACCGGACACTAACATCGTTGAAAGCAACTAAAAAAAAATACCACTTTTAAATTATAAGGTACTTCCAGTTTCAACCGGAAGTAGAGGTCACGTGAGGTCACGCACGTATATCAACTTTACCTATTTTTGCAAAAACAACTTAGGGTCCCCTATGGTTGATTTGATACTGATTTTCACGTTTAAATCAGTAATGTTCTAAACATTGTAATTTGACTAGCGATGACGTCATCATGACGTCACTTTAATGCACATTTTTAGTAAGGGGGTTAGTATGTGCTAACTTTCAAAAGATACTAGTTTTGGAAATAGCAAAAGTGCCGTCTAGAAAAAAAATGTACAAAGTCCAAAGGATTTTATTTAGAGAATGGAAGAAGAAAAAAAGGAAGAAACTAGTAATTGTTTATGTTACTTAATAGAACAAGATGGTTTTCCGATTTCAACTGTTTAGAAAAGAAACTAGTTTGGTAAAGCATGCCGATTTTTGGGCTTTGGACCCAGGCTGTGTGCTTACTGATATGTGTGCAGTGATACGTAGCCGACATACGAGTGGCCGACTGTACCTCTGATTTGCATAGTTTATGGCGGTACAATAAACGCGGCGTGTTGTAGTTTTGCTTAAGCGTGTTTGTAATGGAAGTTAACTTGTCAAAACTTTTAAAATGTGTACAAAATCAATGTGATGACGTGATCATGACTTCATTTCAGATTGATTTGTGACACATCTCTGTCTAAAGACATACCAAGATTCAACTCAAGATATTAAATGTATTGTTCGTTAGATACACGCCGTCAAAAAGTACACCTTTAATGCAATACCACGTGACACGTGAGGACGTCCTCAATCTGAAACTTTATATATTTGTTGTCTGTATGAAGGTCATCATGTTTACCAATTTTGAAGAAATTACAATGATCTTCGCCACAGACAAGAAAGAAAGAAAGAAAGAAAGAAAGAAAGAAAGAAAGAAAGAAAGAAAGAAAGAAAGAAAGAAAGAAAGAAAGAAAGAAAGAAAGAAAGAAAGAAAGAAAGAAAGAAAGAAAGAAAGAAAGAAAGAAAGAAAGAAAGAAAGAAAGAAAGAAAGAAAGAAAGAAAGAAAGAAAGAAAGAAAGACTTTTTTTTTGACTTTTCAACTGAAACTTTATTGTCTAAACAATATGAAACAATATGTAAAAATTAAAAAAGACAGTTACAGTTGAATACAAGCAAAATCATTACAACAATTGAAACAGGCTAGAGGAAACAATAATTAAACAATAAACTAGAAAAAGGACCTGGGGGGGGGGGACTCAAAAGGTAAACAGCCTGAGAGTCTTAAAACAGGAAAATAAAACAGTGAGGAAACCTAAGGGAGATAACCTTTAAATAAACCAAGTGATTTGTTGTCCGGTCAGCATAAAAATGGAATCATTTATGTGCCATATCTTTTTAAAAGTGTGAAAATTGTGGGAAGACTTATAGAAGAAACAGTCCGACAAAATTCTGTGTTTAACACGGTTACGCCAAACAACTAAGGGATCGATAAAAAAGGAATTAGAGTATAACCAATAAATCGAGGATTTGAGACTAATAATGAGATAATTGCAGAGACGCACGACCTCCTTTTTGCGACCCCTGGCGTGTGGGATGAGAGTCCAGTAGGAGTCGAATGTCGGCGTTGTTTCCGGGAGAAGACGTTGGAGAAGAGCGTGAAGAAGATTCAGGGATGGTTGTATTGCCGGACAGGTAATGAAGAGGTGTTCTATTGTGCCCTTTGCCCCATCCCCACACCATCCGCACTGGGGAGAGTGCCTGGGGTCGATGTGATGAAGTACTGTTAGGGAAGGCAGTAAGAAAGAAAGAAAGAAAGAAAGAAAGAAAGAAAGAAAGAAAGAAAGAAAGAAAGAAAGAAAGAAAGAAAGAAAGAAAGAGTCTCTTTTTTCATTTTGTAAGAAGAGTTTAATAACAGTGCATACATTAATTTGACTGATAACATTTCTATATGGACACCCTCAACATCGCTTTGATGTTGGGAATAAATTCTGTGTCGGGTTTCGAGGTTTAAATCAGTTTTAGTTTTGAGTTATGCTGTAGAGAGCTGGGCAATAAGGAGGAGGGGGAAACTGAAACCAAAACAATTTGAAATGGAAAACAGTAGATGTTCACGCTGGTGCACATTAGAAAAACCAATATTTTTGTGGCAACACCCGAGCACCTACAGGGATTGGGAACGACAGATACGTAACATTACTTACCCCCAATAAATCCCAACAGTATTATGAGCAGCTTGAGGTTCACTTGAAGTTGTTCCGCCATGACTGCCTGTCCACTGGATATTTGCTGTCAATGTTTTCTCCTTGTAATTTAAAAGAAACATCGTCCCTCGGCATCAAAGGAGGAACAAGGAAATGATTTATTGATGATGATTTCAGATATTGTTTAATAGTTAGAAACCTTGGTGACTTGTTCTTTGTTATATAAGTTGGATAAATCCTCCACCAAGCCAAAGGGAAATCCGGGTGTATGTCCTCATTTTTAATTAGACGTTGAACACATCATTGGCAGCATCTACATAATTGCCCATGCCTTTACATACAAATATGCTCGTTTTCCCCTCATTTTAGCTGCGAGTTATTGAATTTTCTTACACTCCTAAAATAAGCACACTATGTTTTGTCATTTCATTAGGGTGAGGAGTCATTTTTATTATACTAATGCTCTCTTAACAAACAATCGGTAATCGGAATTTACAATAGATTGTATCACATTATACCTTATACTTGCAACTTTCTTTTAGCAAATATTAATTGACTTCGCTAATAACTGGTTAACTTTATCACTTAATGTTGCCTTAATTTGATTCGATTAATTCTCAAACTGCCAAACTTCTTCTATTTGTCAAATAATATGTTACGAATTTGTTTAACTGAATGTTTCTATCTTACTTCTTTTTTAAAGTGTCTCTATCTGCGTACTTTTGCAAAAAAAGGGTAAAAACTAAATTACTGCAAAATTACGCACTTGTCAGTACTTAAAAACTCAATCTTCAATGTTACAACACGCTAATGAAGATTTATACCAATAACTGTTGTTAACGAAATTCCAATTTGAAACACACTATTATTCATACTGATTACTTGCAAAGTGCATTAAGATTAATTGCTGTTGTAATGCGCTGTATTTGTTTTATTTAAGATAAAACAAATCAAACATTTGTCAAACCCAACTGTTAGTAAACGTTGATGGATTTACAGTAGATCGATTTCATGACTACCCTTCCACCCAACACAAACAACGAGTGACTTCATGCGTATACTTAATTTAAATCTGAATCGTCACAGCCCTACACACCTCTGTCTGCGTACTTTTGCAAAAATAGGTAATTACAACTAAATGCCATAACAAAAGTCAGCATTTAAAAACTGGATATTTCATGTTAAAACATTTTAAATGATAATTTAAATGAAGATTTAAATGATAATTAATAATAATAAAGAAATGCTCAAAATAAAAATTAAAAGCAATCCAGTATCAGTACATGTCACTTATAATTAAATTTTACAAAAACGTTTCATTTGAAAAAGAAATGAAACAAACAATGGTGATTTTATCTTGATTTAAACTATAGTTTTATCAGTCACTGTTGTTCACAATTCCAGTTTGACTATTATTCACATTGATTACTTGCACAGGGCATTGAGATTAATTGTCGATGTAATGCGCTTTATTTGTTTTATTTTAAATTATTATTTTTTTATTTTTTTTTTTTTCCATTTCATTTCATTTATTAATTCTGGTTGTAAAGCCAAGGACTCTCAGAAAAGCGAACTAAATCACTATACTAGCCACGAACCCCATGGAGAGAAGACAAGGAAGGAAGTTTCGGTTTTAGATGTGGGAGCAAAACCGCAGAGAAATATTCCAGGGAAATCCCACGCAGTCAGGTAGTGACTGAAAAACCCAATCCACATAGTGCGCCCGGCGGGATTCGAAGCGGGGTCCCAGAGGTGGAAGGGGCCGAGGAAAGATACCACTACGCCAACCTGACCACCCACAATTAAACAAACCCAACTGTTGGTAAACGCTGATGGTTGTCGTACTCGATTTAAATCTGAATCGCCACACCTCTACATAATGAACGATTTTTGTCTCCTCTTTAAAATGCAGTTTTTCAGTTTGGCGTTAAGCCTAAAATCACTAACTAGTTTATTATTTTTGGGTGAAATAATAATCAGATACTTCCCTCAAAAAACGAAGAGGCCTTTTGTTGTTGCGAGCTTAATTAAAAAACGTGTAACTATTATTCAAACGTTTCCTTCTACATTTCTTGGTTAAAATGAGTTGTGGCACATGCACAATCAAGCCTTCTTTATAAACATGTAAACTACTGCGTATAATGAATTAACAGATACGTACATTAATAGTCAACATTTTAATGTCTGTCTACTATAGATGAACTTTTTTTTCCAGCTATCAAACTAATAGAAAATGAAATAACAAATTAGTATTATAATAGTATAGTCCTGTAGGCTGCTGCGCGGCGTCTACACTGTGGAGTATGATCATTACAAAAATGATAACTATTAATCTACATCTCCTCCCAAAATATATACTGCTTGAATAATGATTGAACGGTTGGTTTATTTTGGGTCGACAAAGACAGATTAACTGTCTCTTCTCTTCTCTTCTTGAACATGCGACCTCCAGATTAACGTGCCAGAGTTCTACCAACTGAGCAACTAACCCCAACGTCAAAGTTGGTAGTGCAAAGACACGAGGGTCACAGGTTCAAACACCGCACGAGCAGTTTTGTTAAACCAACATAATTATGTAAGATATAAACTTATTTTACACATGACTTAGAGTCTGAAATGTGGGGATGTTACAAACTTCCGAGATGAAACATACCAATTTTCCGTCATTTCAGTGCCTATTACTGTTCAGGTAACAGTTGCCTCAAAATTCATCTTAACAACGTAAGTTCTCATAGATAGAAGAAGCCGAAGCTGAATCCAGATAGCACGTCATCACCTTGTAACACAGTTGGTACTGAGCCTGAGATAAATCAAGAACAATGAGTTATTACAAAAATAGTATTGAGGGATAATGACGTTTGTAAGACAGAAAAAAAACAATCCACCAAACGATTGTGTATACAGCGAAGAAATCATTGCCTGTCTTGACTGAAAAGAGCCAAACATTTTCCTCATAGAATAAAGAGGAATAAAGCTGCTGTAAATGTTTTACCCCTCAATATTCCCAGTATAAATTCCCAAAGTATCATTGTGACCTCACACACACAGTCCTTTGTGACATACATTGTGTGGACATTCTGTTGTCATCGCGCAGTTAAGAAAAATAAATAATAAAAAAAAAGTAAAAAAAAAAAAGGAGAAAAAAAAAAAGTAAAAAAAAAAAAAAAAGAGAATGGTTTGAGAGATGGTTTCGGACACGCGGTCCCTTTTATATAACACTCGGTTTTGAGCTATTCAATGCTGTACAGAAAATGCTTCCTTTTTGAGTAAAACGAGAATATCTTATTCGAGAAAACACTGTGTGGATGTGTGTGTCTACACAGTGTTTCAAGTTCCTACACAGTGTGGACATATTATTTTGTCATCAGGTCCACACTTCGTACGTATAGCCCTCATGCACACACACACACACACACACGCATTTGTTGACGCGAGAAATCGACGACTCTTCTATGTTTTTCCACAGTCTCCCATCCTTTAAGTTTAGTTTCATTAGCGATGTCCTTGAAGGTTCATATTCAAATTCAAGCTGAGGAATCCTTGCACTGTCAACCAGCCGGATCCTTCTAACTGAAGCCATCGTTTTCAATGGATATACACGCTAGCCAACGCTTCAGTTGAGCTCCGTATGCGTGATGAGTTATTATGGTAATGATTTTCCTGGGTTAGTTTACAGACTGGAATGAATATGCTCCATGAAAGCAATGGGTTTTTGTCATGATCTTTAACTTGCACTTACTAGTGTTTTGACCATGCCTGCTCGCGTTGACCGGAGTGTCTTGACTGCCTGGAATACGTCAACAACACCATCATGCTCAAGGCGATCTAATAGGGTGACCAGGGCGCAGAATGTCCCACTGCAACCCTCCCCATCACTGAACATAAAACAACGGTAAATGGTTAATTGTGTTTGGAAATAATCCTTAGGTTAGCCCAGATGATAACTACATCGATTTGTTTTTGTGGTACCAACTAAGGTTGAGGGCGCTGTTCGTACAGCAGCCATGCTTTTAATTTTGCTCCTGTTATAGTTTTTTAAATCGTCTAACATCCTTGTCTGTTTTATGCCTTTTGCTGTTTTCTTATCATCAAGTTATTTCCTGGTTGTTGATGACTCCAGTTTGTGTCTTTTTTTTATCTTCAAAGTGTCAACTAAAAGCTGTTAAATTGCTGTTACATTTTGAGCAGCAAACACACGCACATGTTGTAACATGGAAACATCTAAGACCCATGTTGGCTTGCTACTGTTAGTGCTTGTTACTACTGATCTGCTACTACCACCTAAGTACTTCATAACAGTAACACCTACACAATCATCAATCTACGAGAAGGACAGTTTTCCGGTGAGTGTTTTCTATAAAAAAACACCCCTGAGACTACCCTGCAGACAGTCTTCATCGACTTCATTTTTGGTGCGTTTATGCCGAACAGGCTTTCTTTCTACAAATAGGCCATTATCAAAATGGTCAAAACACGGCCTAACCTCCTTATCAATACCTGGACACGACCCCCCATTGGAAATAACAATCATCATGGACATTGCTGTCAACCCTGGTCCAACAACAAATACCACCAATAGCTTCAGTTTCAAAGACCAGTGTTACGACCAAACCAACACCAGTTGTAGCACAACTGTAAGCCATGCACACGATGGAACCAGATCTACATGTAACAGCCATCAGCTTTCTTTTGGTCCACCTACATGTACATGCAAGTTGGGAGTTGAACAAAACAGCAGATTACACTACACTCCATTTGATCTTCATTTGTTACGACCACGGACGGACCTTACAACCACTACATACCAACCACCGTGCAGCCTCCTAAAAGCTAAGTTAAAATCCCTGGGTCTTCTTAAAAAGCACCGTGGTTGCAGAGGAGGACGTCGCAAGAACTACATTCCGGTTTTTATCAGGTTTAGAAAATACAGATCTAACCTAAGAAATCTCCAGTATAGCAGACCAAGAACTTTAATTAATATCTCAACATCACTCAGCAACGCCAACAACACTGGCAATGATCACCAGGCCACAACAGTGAGTCTTCCTTCGATCTTTCTGACTAATGCACAATCATTAATGAACAAATTGGACGAAACCCTAGTCCTTTTCCAGCAGAACAATGTTGGCATTGGTGTAATAACTGAGACCTGGTTTTCCCCTAATGCACCCGATTCTGCTAAGGATATTGCTGATTATAAAGTGTTCTCAAAGAGTCGAGAGAATCAACGTGGTGGAGGTGTTGCTATTTACGTTAGAGATTCAGTCCCTGCATCCTTGCTGGAAAACATTATTGTTCCTGAACAGCTTGAATGTATTTGGGTTCAAGTTAGACCATCCAGACTTCCACGTGGTGTCTCATCCATTGTCCTGTGTGCTGTTTACATTACCACTAACTCTCCCTACCAAGAACTGTTGAATGATCATATCCTATTGAACATTGATAATTTGAGAACAAGTTATCCTGAAATGGGGATTATTGTATTAGGTGATTTCAATCGTATGTGTACTAATTCCTTGACTAGAGGCAATGACATCTTTCAAATTGTAGATTTTAATACACGTGCAGAAGCCACTCTTGACTTAATTCTGACTAATTCTAAAATGAAATCATTGTATAACAAACCTAAAGCTCTTGCTCCAGTCGGTATGAGTGATCATGTTTGTATTACCTGGACTCCTAAACACTGCAAGATCAAAAACACCATTACTACCAAAAGTGTTTGTCCTATGCCTGATACTTGCATCCGTTCCTTCGGAACATGGATACAAAATCAGGACTGGGAATCAGTTTTTGCATGCTCGGGTGTGCAAGATAAGACTGATGCCTTTTACAAATTGCTCGATTCTGCTTTGAATTTGTTCTTTCCAGTTAAACAAATTAGATCTCACATCACCGATAAATGTTGGATCACTCCTTTTATCAAAAAATTGATTTTAGAACGCCAATCTGCCTTTTCTGATAGAGATCAACGCTGGCGGAAAATTAGGAATTTGGTTAAGCGCGAGATCAAAAAAGCTAAAATAAGTTTTTATGCTAATCGTGTTAGAACTCTTCAGCTTACTGACCCACATAAATGGCACTGCCAAATCAAATCCATAACCAATGCTAAAAAGAAAACCAACTTCAGTCTAGAAATCCCTGGCATTGATCATACTGATCTCAAAGGCAAGGCAGATTCAATTAATTCTCGGTTTGTCGGAGTGTCGGAGGGACTTGATCCCTTGGACACCTCTAGCCTTCCAGTATATCTTCCAGCTGAAACCCCTGTGCCTCACCTGTTTCCCTGGGTTGTTTATGAAAAACTGAAAAGAATTAAGAGTTCCAAATCCTGCGGTCCAGATAACTTTCCAGCTAAATTGGCTAAAGAATTTGCATATGAACTAAGCGTCCCATTCACTCACATTTTGAACAGTTCTTACAAAGAAGGGATGGTCCCTACTCAATGGAAACAGGCTATTGTGGTTCCCGTCCCTAAACATTACCCTGTGAGTATTGACAAATTGAGACCTATTTCCCTCACCTCTGTTTTCGCTAAGGTTGCCGAAAAGTTTATCACAGAATGGATACTGAGTGACATCCACCACAAAATTGACACTCATCAATTTGGCAATGTTAAAGGTGTTTCAACGAGCCACTATTTAGTCGATTTGATTCATTTTTTAGCTCAGGGGGCTGAGGACAGCCATAATGTTGGTACATTTGTGCTCACAGATTTTTCTAAAGCATTCGATCTCATTGAGCACACTTTGCTCATGAAGAAAATTATACAAATTGGTGTCCGTCGTTGCATTGTACCATGGATTAGTGATTTTTTGTTTAACAGAACTCAGTGTGTCAGGTTTAATAATGTCTGTTCGGACTATCTTGAACTTAAAGGTGGTGTACCACAGGGTACCATTCTGGGCCCTATCTGCTTTCAAATATTTATTAATGATGCAGCCCAAAATGCTCATTCTAAATACTTAAAGTATGTCGATGATTTGACCTTTGCAGAAAACAGAAAAATAACTAATAGTGGCTTTATCCAGGACGACTTGGATAATCTAGGTGAATGGTCAAATGTTAACTGTGTTAAACTTAATCCCTCCAAGTGTCAGGCCCTGCAGGTTTGCTTTAAAAGAGCTGATCATCCGGCCACTGATCTTTCAATCAATGGTTATCCTTTGAACTACGTAAACGAAGCAAAGATTCTTGGTGTTTGGCTTCAATGTGACCTTAAATGGAACACGCATGTTGAGCATATGTTGAAGAAGGCTAATACTAAGTTGTTTATGCTAAGATCGCTCAAAAAGTTTGGCTTTTCTCCAAAAGAACTTGGCAATGTTTACAAAGGTTACGTTAGACCAATACTTGAATACGCTGATGTAACATGGCACTCGAGTATTACAGCCTACCAAGCTAAACAAATTGAACAAGTTCAAAAAAGGGTTTGTAAAATTATTCAGGGCTATAATTACACTTCCTATGCTGAATCTCTTACATTATGTGAGCTTGACTCTTTGTCTAATAGGAGGAACGAGCATTGTGTCAAATTTGCCCAGGGTTTGTCCAATGATATTCGTACCCAATCCCTTATTCCTCCTACTAGGAAAGAGAGTCATGGGAAAATCCTTCGTAATAGCCATCATATCTCCATACTTCCTGCTAGAACTAAACGGTTTTACAATAGCCCCATCCCATATTTTACTAGAATTTTAAACAAATGATCTCTGCAATTCTCTTCCATTCAAACAAGAATAATACTATATATCCTTCGGGTGTTTTCTTTTAATTTTTTTTTTTTTTTTTTTTTTTTATTAATTATTATTTTTTTCTTTTCTATGTCAACTATACGTCGTGAGAGCTGGTCTCTCTTCATTGGTTGGTTTTAGTTTGGTCTTAATGTTTTGCTGTATTTTTATATGTATATTTTTACTCCTTGTAAAATCACATTCAATTTGGCCTAAGGGCTACGATATGTGTTTGTTTTTAATAAAATAATAAAATAATTAATAATAATTCTATATGATTCGAACAGACTTTCTTCACAAAGCGAGAACAGTGGTCAAGTCATTGCGACATCTGATCTAGAATCTGGAATTATTTGGGTTCGAATCCAATTTGTATATTACTATTTCTTCTGTATTTGAGTGTTTGTTTTGGTTATCATAAGCCCTGCTTAGAGTCGTTTTATTTTTAACTGTTCTCCATGTCAAATGTTTTACTCTTTTAACTCATGTTTCTGTTTGATTAATGTATTGTAACCAACTGACGTGCTTAGCCAGCCAGTCAATGTGTTACTTTATTTCCTTTGATATGCATGATTAAGTTGACTAAGTTATTTTAGAGAACATTCCAAGGAGTTAAGGAATAACTTGTAGTTCTTATGTAATGATTCAATTTCTAAACAAATACTCGGTCAGTGAACCATGTAGGGTGTGGCTCTGGTCTAGCTGAATACGATGTGTAGTGGTGTAAAGCCATTCCTGCACCACCAGCCACAGCGAGAGGAGCTATACTTCCGTTCTTTCCGTTCTTTCCGTTCTTCAATTTGAGTTGGTTGCTTTGACTTCAGTTTAATTGAAAGTTATAATAACATTTCAATATCGAGCCGTAGCTGTACCACTAGACAACATACATAGTGAGAGATACTTGCTACAAATATTACAAGTTCGTTTCCTGCAACCTTGAAGCCTAATAGTCTGCCTTGACGTATGACCCCAGACCTTGGAGTCAAACCACTTTTTATATATAAGGGATTACCCAGATAACACTTCTCCCTTGTGGTAGCCTTGCAAATTTATATATATTCCAAATTAAATTTATTATAGCCAGGTACTTCATTCCAATAATCATAATCTCGCGTGCATTATACTTTGCATGGACGATTGTTGTGACTTGTGCTTTATTTAATTATTTGTGATGTAAATAGTTGTCATTAAACAAACATAAGACTCAACCAAAGTTGAAAGTTATCCTCTACCATTTTTAGTTCTGTGTTCCCTTCCACTTGGCCACAGTATTTTCTTTTATTGTTTTGTATTTTGCTTTACTTTTCAATCTTTGTTTACATGACCCTTAACCATGGTGTCAGCCGGGAGGTAAAAAAACAATTAAGGATAGGAGTTGTTTTACTGATAAGGCTACCCTGTCTAAATAAAACTACAAATAAATAAATAAATATGCCCAAGAAGCCTGTTGATATTTTGCCATTATGATTCGAAATGTACTGAGTATACAATGGTTATCGTATATCCATTTAGGACAAGGGCCCTGATACTATTGCAATTATTTCATAAGTTAATTTGAGCGCTTGTCAGTTTAAAGTTCAAGATTAACATATATTTCCTTGTGTTTTATTGAAGGTGATACATTCACAATTGGTACCGTAAAATAAAAGTAGCGTTTCTTTGAGCCGAGGACGTCTGTTAAGACACTGATATCATCTCCATCAAAGAAATAAATAATTTTCGGGGACGGGAAGGATATGCCACCGGAATGTGGTTTGAAGAGAATTGCTATTCCTTGTTAAAAAAGTACCTGACTGAACATTAAGTAAACTTACATGCATTGTACTGTGAGTGGTCCATCAGGATGCTCTTGTGTCCACTTTTTGACAGTCGTTAACACCTTGAGGAGACTGGGTGGGGAGTTAGGGATGTCCATCTCTGTAGGCCACTGCAGGAACTGGATGTGACAAACAGTTTGCATCTCGTCTTTCTAAGGATAGAATAGTTACACCATAATAATTAAGACTTGAAGGTTTGCATGGTGGAGAGACAATATAAGGAAAGATTTTCGGTGACACAATGTAACACTGTAGCTCTGAGAAGAGCCGTTGGTTTTCTCAACGTTTTCGACGGTATACTCTGTCCTTCATCTGGTATCTCCTGACGAAGGACAGAGCATACTGTCCAAAACATTGAGAAAACCAACGGCTCTTCTCAGAGCCACCACCTCTATAAAAAAGTGTTTCATGGTGTCATCGAAAGTTTTTCCTTACCATAATAACGGTACACATCTAAACTTGTTTAGTTTTGTTAAGTGTAAAAAATGATTCGTGACGCCCTTACATTTCGAACTTGCAGGTTCTCTTTATTAGAACTGGACAATATAAACCCGTGAAAACACACACCCATCAACGAACTGTTTCTCAAGCAAAGTCCCTTTTAGTTTTGTACTCAAGACTGGACCGAAGATGTCCCAGCTTTTTTCGTCAAACCACCCGGATTCATTTTACTAAAGTCTTCAATAAAGACGCTAAAACGGGTTGTTGGGCAATTATCACTCTTCTCGTGCGGGAACATTGAAATATGTTTAAGCTATTAAATTAACTGTTTTATTTTAATAAAATCTGTTATATAAGATAGCGTTTAAGAGTTTTTTTTTTTTTTTCTTTTTTTTTTAGTTTGGCACAAGTGTTTTTTTTTCTTTCAATTCTCACTTACATTTTTGACGGTGTTCAGAATGCCGAACTGCCGCACGATCATGTCCTCGTTCCGTTGATCCACACTCAGCAACTTGACAGTCAGAGGTCCGAAGCTCATGCTGTCCTCCTCTGGCCAGTACTGCGGAGTGATCTGTTCTCAGAGTTGGAAGTTGAAAATACTTTGACGAACTATAAATCCTTAATTGTTACAGAAAATGCTTGGACAACAGTTTCAAGATAATTAATTCTTAATTCTTCATAAGGTTGTTATTATTGTTTAACGAAACATGCATGTCATTTTAGTTGAATTATATATAAATTGTAGATCTGAATTTTGAGAGGTGAGGACACCATTGAAAAAAAAATGCAAACAGAAACATATAAGTTATATGTCTATTTTTAGTTCCTCATTCGAAGCAACAGCGCCATCGTTGGTTTACACAATCACAAAATGCTTTTCCCTAATTATAAAGAGGTTAGCTGCTCTTGCGTGCAAGCTCAAACCGTTTTGTAAATCAGTGGATGTTGTCGTCACATTTATTCTATTTGAATGAAAAGCCGTAAAAACTGTTTCTCAGAAAATACAAATTTAAAAAGAGCAAACCAGGTCATTATCCATGGAGTTGAGCATAACGATGCAAGACGATTTGTAGTCAAACACCATTCGCCAGATGTCACCGACTGTATTTGGTAGGGGAGCTTGGGTGGCAAGATAAGAGTGCTTGTCTCTAAAACCCTACAGGGTAAAAACAAAAAATACAATATACGAAATTTTCATTGGGAACCTGGGCCACTATTGTGAGCACAATGATAGCTAGAAAATCAGTTTTTGAGACATCACATTAATAAGGTGTCTTGTTTATCATCGATGAATGTGGGATGGGAGTACATGTTTTCGATACAAATGACTAAAATGGTTAGGTTTAACATGCCTTTCGAAAGAATACAAGTGAATACTTACATCTAGAAATGAAGCATTGATGTAATTTGTGCTACCTTCTCCGCCGTCTGTCATGAGATAAGGCCTTGTACTGTCCCCTGCAATTTGACCAGAAGTTACTTTAAGTTGTCCGTGATTTTGTATATAATTATTAGGCCCTTTACTGTTAGAACTACTAAATCGACATAAACCAAATATAAAGTACATAGTTGATGACGTTAGCTATTTAAGTTTGACATACTTGGAATGCGATCCAAAAATCTGTTCTTGTCTGCGTTTGCAGGCTGTTTTCCTCCATAGCACTGGTCGTCAGTCATTGATGCTGTGAATGTATCTAACATCTGACGAGGCAAAAAGCTATTACTGTAATGTGCTTGGCAAAAACAAAGTAGTTTTTAAAGTATCTTATGTTTTATATGAATCGTCACTTGGTCTTAGTGTGGCTTTAAAAGTTGCCTTTGTATTGGGCTGTCTTCTGTTTTGTTTTGCCATGTAATTTGTTGCCGGTTTTATATTTTGAATGTCTACTAATAGAAGCAACGAAAACTCTTTTCTCCCAGTTTCCTACATGTTAGCAATTGTTTATGTTAACATTATTCACAGTTGTTTGAATTGTTACGTCTTCGTGAATTGCTATGTTTACATTAAAATGTTATTCAGTATTTGTTGTCATGAGATGATATGGTTTTTTTTAATTGAATGGAATTGAAAAGCCCCATTTTTGACTGGTTGTATCTAATCGATCAGGAAAATCAAAAACAATATTTTTCTAAGACAGACCCGTTGTCATATTAATAAATAAATAAATAAGACCTACTTTAAACTGATCCTCGATGCCGTCTGTCCCTGTTTTCTTATCACGCTTGTTCAGCTTGGCATAATCCTGCCGGAACCGATCCACTGAAATGGCGGTGTTCTCTGACAGGCTGGACTCCAACAGGGCCTCGTAGATGAACTTCAATTGGTCCTACGACAGTGATTAGGAGTAAACTGAATATTTTAACAACGTGTTGTTATATGTAATTTTAAATTACTGCAGTTAATAAGGGTGCCGAAGAGAAAAAAACAAAACTAAACACTTATTGGATTTTGTAAGGAATTATAACAATAATTTCAAACGGTCTACATTGCTCTAATTTTAACGCGTATTGGCGTCGCAGGAATCCTGCTGCGCCATGACGCGTTAAAATGGTCTCCATGGCCCACCGTGCTGCAAATTGCAGTACGGTAGGGCAGCCGAATCTTTTTTTTTCAAAAAATTGTTTTCACATACAATTATCTCCTACAGGTTGTTCCCACACTATAAAATCATCATCGTGCCCGCAGTAGCTAATCTAGACACCTATTTGTGAAAGGTTGTTAACCCTGTCCTTATCTAACCTTATCTGGAAAAAACGATGCACAATCCTAAGGTAAGCCCCCACCTCTCCCCCCCCCCCCCCCGCCATCCCCAACCCCAATATAGACTTTAGATTGGTCAAAAAGCTATCCTAATATCAGGCCATACAACAAGGAAGGCAATGACACCAGGGAGTGGCGAGTCATAACAGGTGGTGGCCTGTGTAAACACCTCAAGGCTTAGCACTTGGGTAAAATTACGACTCCTCTGACGCATGACTCTGCTAATGGAATTTCTGGGCGAGAGCCTGGGCCGATTTTAACGGGCAATGGCTTATTTTGAAGGGAATCGCTTGCGTGAGGAATACATAGCGTTTGAAAAAAAAAGGACAATTAAAAACATTATTTAAAAAACATAATTTAAAAAACAATGAAAACGGACTATAAAATGCAGTACGGTGGGCCACACAGAATAAAACCTCTAAATCTGTGAAACGGTGGTTGGATAACTTGATGAATGTTATAAGTTTATTTCTTCCATTGACTGTAATATTCATTGGTGGTGAATACTTAACGTTTTCAGAAATAACCTAAGGTGAACATTTACATTATTCTTCAATGTCAATAAAGTAGTGTGCCCATTCTTACCGTAGTCTGTACCATCAGGTAGCGATTGCCCCTCATTTCGCGAACAAAGTTGAGAACATCGACCTGTCCTTCTGCATGGGCCTGTTCGAACATAGCATCCAATGCAATGTATGTTCCCGTCCGACCAACTCCAGCACTGCACAAAAACAAAAACATAAACATAAATGTTCAACAACATGTTGGCTATATAAAGCACCATGACATCAATTGTGGATATAATACCGAAAAGACCAATTTGCAAGCATTACGTTTTGTTTTATGTATCTGCTTGGTTAAAAACGTTTCACCACCAAAAGTGGGGAGATTTAAATACAGGGTGCCACCAATAGTTTATCCAAGGGAGGTCGATTTCATAGTGAGCTGTTCCGTATCACACACTGCCATGCGGCAATAAGTGTTTAGTACTGAGAAAATGTATTCTAAGCATATTGTTATAAACGCGTTGCAAACAAAACCTTACAAAAGCAAACTTTTCCAAAAGAGAAAACGAACTTGCACGTAAAACGAACTCTTGGTGGCGCGCTGTATTGTGAATGCCCGATATGCAGCTCATATGCGTCAGTTTCTTTTAATGACCGCATCTTGAAATGACAAGAATATTTGTACCTGCAGTGTATGACTATGGGACCTTTTTGGGTTGTTTCTGATGCCTTAACTCGTCTGACAAACTGCAGCAGGGATGAAGACTCGGGTGGCTTCATGTCAGGCCACGTGATGTAATGATACTGCAGGACCTCACGGTACTCACCCTCGGGCTCGCTGTTCTGCACAAACAAATCAGAAATACCAAATTAGAAATACCAAAAACATCGAGCTACAAAATAGACACATTTTAAATTACCCCGAGGTGCTTGAAAAAAAATAACATAGCTTCACTTTTGTTCTAGGTACACTCCTATTCCTGAATACGCCTGTCAAATCATTTTAATTTAAATTACCCCGAGGTGCTTGAAAAAAAATAACATAGCTTCACTTTTGTTCTAGGTATATTCCTTTTCCTGAATTGATTCCATTTTGCTTCACTGGATACCGCACTTCTGGAATAAGTATTTTAAGAATACAACAAAAATTCCCTCTAACTAAAGCAAAGCTTTCTTGTTTAGAATAAAACTCTAAACCACTAAGGTGTTACTTTTTCTTAACGGAACGTGTCAAGGAAGTTTCTTTAAAGACTAAGTACAGAGTAAATTATTTGACAGGCGTATTAACAAGTAAAATGTGCTGGACTTCACGACTTAGCCGAGATGAGAACAATTCCTAAAATAACACTGCCGCATGTTATTGCTTTATTCGAGTTATCTGGTTGGTGGTATATTATTATTGTTAACTCAAATCCAATACATTTAAAACAACTAATCCATCTACACAACTCCTTGCTTCGTACAGTGTAATAACAATAGTAATAGTAATAATAATAATGTTATTAAAATAGTGCTCTTACGCATCACAGATGGTTACACAGCGCTTAGCAGCACACAATTCAACTAAAGAAAACCGAAAACAAGTAAGTCATTGTTGAAAAAAATGAGTTTTTAGAGCCTTCTTAAAAACACCCAACGAAGGAGAGAGGTGAACGCACTGTAGAAGCTCGTTCCAGAGTTGGGGTGCATGTGCCTGGAACGCATTGTCACCAGCTGCACTGTATGTTCTGGGCACATGAAGCAGGTTATTGTCTGAACTTGAACGAAAGCCAGGTCTTGCAGTCTGATGAGGTACATTGAGAGAGGCTATATTATAGGTTTCTGCTTTGTTCAGTGAATTCAATCCGTGAAGCATTTCACTTACCTTTGACAAATTGAAAGTCCTCACAATGAAGTTTATGGTGTTCTCTTCATCCACTTTGCGGACAAAAATCTCTCCGTAGTCACAAGATCCTTCGTCTGGCCAGTACTTTTCACATTTTTCCTATAATGTACATAATGATTACACAAGAGTGTAAAACATCTAACACTGTGACCTTTACGATCTTGGAATGAACGATAAACAAGCCTCCAGGGAGAGGTTTTTCTAACATTTTTTGTAAGTATTTAAATGTCATACAACAAACAGATCCTTTTTTTTAAGTTACCCTTGTATTTGACTCTTTTCAAGAAATTATAAGACTCAGGCCTGTTGGTATGATTGTGCTACGGTTGAATATCGTGCAGCTATTGGTGTAATAGTTTCCCGAGCATTTCAAAGTTTTAGTCGCCAATCCAAGAATAATAGTTAAGCAATATGAAATGTTTGTTTGTTTGTTTGTTTGTTTGTTTTTTTTTGTTTTTTTTAATGTAATTTAAAGATCCAAATTTAAAGTTCCGAAAAGGAATTGTATTAGTTACTGTGCCAATACCTTTCCCTTCTCTACCAAGTTTGTGAGCATGACAATCTTCCCCACTTGCTCCTGCCATATCATGCGCCACATATCGTTAACAGTTGTTTGATTTGGACCTGTGACGAAGAAGAAACTACATTCTGGTAAAACATTCAAGAGGCCAAAGAGACTGCACCATGTGTCATTCAGTGACAAATACAAAATCTAAAAGACTAGTACATTATTATACATGTGTTACGTTCTGGAGAATTGACTTCGGATCATCCGAGGGATCGTGGTCGTATACGACTTTAAAAGCGGTATTTTCCTGCGAAGCTTAATAATTTCTGTCCGAAGCACCCGTCACACTTTGAAATCCTAATGTTGTCCTCCCCGTTCGATGAAACGAACTTGCAAGAATTAGTAAAATCTTTTGTTATGGCTTGAATCTCAAATTACTATTTTTTTTCTGTCTCTTATTTATTTTTTGAAAAACAAAATGAAGGTTGACATATGTCTCGCAATAAAAATTTAAAGACAAATGAAAAATAGGTAAAATGTTTACCTGCTGTCACAAGTTATTCGTATAGCTACGAATACGCTCATGTCTCACAACAGTTATAGACACATGTATTTTTGCCGTGAAGGGTTAAGTTCTAGATTATAGACTAAAGATCATATAATTAAGTATTGAATACAGTTTATGGACCCCGGATCATAAATAGTATTGAGTAATTGAGTATTGACTGGAAATTGTATTGTTTATTGATTAAGTATTTGCAAGAGATGTACTTTCCACTTACCCTGGCACGCGATGTATTTTTCCTTTTGTTTGTAACCCTTTTCAAATAATAAAAAAAAAGAACGCATTCAACACTACATTTTGCATGTTATTACAATATTATCCTGGTATGTG
Organism: Marthasterias glacialis; assembly: GCA_911728455.2. Taxonomy (NCBI): domain Eukaryota; kingdom Metazoa; phylum Echinodermata; class Asteroidea; order Forcipulatida; family Asteriidae; genus Marthasterias; species Marthasterias glacialis. Next base: position 5,434,734 of record OU452225.1, on the reverse strand, counting down.
ATGACGTTTTGGAGCCGAAAGTGCAGTGTAACGCATGTTCAAGTACTTGTATGTATCCATTCGTTTGCATTGCACTTCCGGCTCAAAAACGTCACCACTTACCAACAGGATACATCTAGCACTAAGATGCCGCGTTATATATTTAAGTGAGCTATATCTTACGTTGATATAACTTGCATTGATGTAGTCAGAATGTGGATCTCCTTCAATAGTCTCCAACAATACACGTGAGTGGTCGTCTACAAAACAAAATGGCAACAAATCGATGTCACATTAATATGAAAGCCATAAATAGGCAGCCAAAATCGTTACTCAGTGAATGAGAAGAAACTATGGATATTATCAATTAATATTGTTTTGACAAACTATACTGTGCAAACACCGAGGTGTCATTTGAATCTCATGGATTCTATTCGTGACAACACCGACATGGTGTTTACTGTAATAAAGCAATGGACGCCATGTCATAAAGAGACCCAATTAAACGTCCCACTTTTTTATTTTATTTTTTTTTTAACTTAGCTTAAGTTCAAACTTTAATAGTTATCAATCCGTTTAGAACAGGTGGACTTGACTCATGTTGTCGAATAACAAATTAATTGTGAAAGGACTTGTCATTTTTGATTGTTATAATTGTCATTTTTAACAGGATCACTATTCCTTGGGCCAATGGCATCAAGATAGCGTAGCAGCAGATTGATTGGGTCTTTACTTATGTAGTTTGAGGCATTTCTATGGCGTCTGAGCTGTCAGAGGAAATGCTCATTGAAAGTATGACACTGTTCTTTTGGAAGATTATAATAATTCCCACCCTGGTCTGTAAAACCAAACACATCTAACAAACAAGCTGGGTCTAATTTCATGGCTCTGCTTACCACGGAATTCTGCGCTTACGCCCTGCCACGGCCTATAGGAGTACACGCTTTGCAGGGCTCTGTAAAGCGCATAATTATTTGGTAACCAGAGCCAAGAAATCGGGCCCTGTAAAAGTTCAACGTACGTAGTGCACGCAGTGCGCGTTCGTACGGAGCATACTAAGTTCGATTGCGGCATTTTAAACAAGCAGCATGGTCTACAGTTATCATGGCCTCGTCTTTGACTATATTTTCGACGGAAATATTCTTCCGGAGGATTGGTTGTGCTATCATGCAATAAAATTAATAAACAGTTAACTTCGGACTGAAACTTATCAGTTTCTTTTCAAAAGTTATACGGCACCAATCTAGTAGTTCAATGTAAATGTCTTACATGCCGGGATATTGTTGTATCGGTTCTTCTTCTTGTTCTCTCGGATCTGCGCAACAGCATGGGGATGGGTAGGTTGTGCAGACAGCGTCTTATGAGGAAAGGAAATAATAAATACAACAAAATGTTTTGCAAAGATACAATTTGAAGACAAAATGGAAAGTAAGAACTTTATTTCGAATGATGTCTCCCTCCTCGGATTTGTGGTAGTGTCCCCGTTAGCGGCAGCATCGACTTTAATCTGGGCCCTTGGAGGCTTCGGCAAATTATGTTGATAGTATTCATTGAGTGTCAGGCACTTCGTTATCAAGCGTACTACTTGAAAATAGAGCTCTCAATGGATGTGTCCAATCAACACCCAGTGGGAGATAAGAACTGACTTGAACATGTTTCATAGCGGAATCGGTGACCTTAGAGTTGCGTTATTAGGTGCCTTGGGAGGCTGAATGGATAATAACCAACCAGGACTGCATTGCCTAGCATGACGGTTGAATTTTCAGTGGATACAGTGTGAAGAAAATATGAATACCTTGATTATGAGACTATCCCCTTTTTATTATTATCAAGCAACAAATCACAAGGGAAACTGAGTGGGTAAATTTGTATACCAATTTGGGGTGAACAAAGAAACATTGAGTGGAGCGGGACTTGAACCTGCCGGCTTAACGCACCAACACACTACCAACTGAGCTCAGTCGGTAAAGCGTTGGTGAGTAGAGCCGCTGGTCGCAGGGTCAAGTCCCGCTCAGTCATTTTTTTTTTCTCCATCAACATGTATTTTAATTATTGTCACATGCAGTGAAGAGAAAACAAAACCCAGCACGGGTGCATTGCTTTCCAAGGTCCGCCTAAATATTCACCTCGAAATCTTGCTGAAATCCATTGATCTTTCCAGACTTCCTGGTCTTTATGAACCGTGCCAGCTCTGTCATTGCAACTGGCTCCGTGCAAGAAACAGAACTAGCCTTGGCACTTTTCGATTTGAGTTTCGACTTTTGGTTGTGTTTTGGCTTCACAGATGGGCCAGGCTTGGATGTATCGTCATAGACGGTTTGTGCCACAGCTGCTGTTGGTGGTTTAGTTGACTTGTCACTTGATGCATTTAACTCGCTGGAAGTGTCAACAGAGGGACCTGTGGATGATTTTACTGCCACCTCGTTTGAAGTGTTATCTCCAGATGTTGATGGAAGAACTTGTAGTTCCACTGTAAATTCAAAAACAATAACCTGTGAATATCTGTAAGCTGTAAATATGTGATGTGTTTAAGAAGAAAAAAGTACATTTGTATTGCTCAAAAATGCAAACTTGAAAAAGGGGCTATTGCTGTTCTTTAAAGTTTAAATGTTCGATTATTTGTTAACAGTCTCATGGCAGTACAAATTAAAAACAAATAGAAATAATAAATGGAATTGTTTTCGAGACAACAGCTTTCTAAATGATTGAAATCTTTCACCGATCCCATATTTCAGACTTACCGTTACTTCCGACCCATTCTGTCACATGAACAAATGTATCTGAAACTACAGTTAAATGTTAGTTTTTGCCGAATGTTCCTTTATTTATACTTATTTGTCTTTTTTAGTTCTTTAGAAGATATAAAACATCAGATATGATCAATGACAAAGAAGTGAAATTAAATAAACCAAACAAGTTGAAATTGTCATTGTTATACTTTACCATGGATACTGGACGTCGAATCTGTGCTCATCACATCCGCATCTCGGTTCTTAGCTTTTGCTGCTTGTCTTGTTTTCCTTCAAGGATACCATAGAAAACAATGCAAATTAACGTGTGTTACGAAGCGTATACAGTACATCTCGTTTTGAAAGTACATATCCAGGCATGGAACTTTTCAGCTGATATCCTCATTTTAGTTTGTCAAAATAAAATGTGCAACTGGAAATTTAAAAACACAGTACTGGTGACTTTGTAAAGCTCAATTTTTACAATGGTACACATTTGTTTTTTCTAAGAAATTTGTTTTTCTATTTATTGTATTTTTTTTTTTTTTATTTATTTTTTTTTTTAACAAAGGCCTGGTTGAGAAAACCGAGACAATTTGAATAGCCTGAAGAATGACACAATCCTTTGTTGTTACTAAAACCCGTTAAAACTAAATTAGCATATTATTGATTACTGAAATCAAGTGTTGATTTTGTTCAAGCAAAGCAATCATTTCAACGATATTTCAAATAAATGTTATTCACCAAGGTGTTTTGAAAAATTCGGTGTTTGGTATACCTTTTATTTGTCAATGAACAAAGCCGAAACTAAATAATCTATAAAAATGTACATTGTGGTACATGCAATTTGTGAAATGACACTGCATTTACTGAGCTTTTTTCTTTTCTTTTTAGTGTGTTCGTTCTGTCAATTACAAAATGAGTGCTCGTGAACCAATCTTGTACTAGTCTAAAAAAAAAAAAAAATCAAATATTTTCAAATACGTGCATTCAAGTTTTTTTTTTCAAATAAGTCAACCTATTCGCCTGGCCACCATCACTTTTAAGCGAGTCGCCAAAGCATGAACGCCTCGCTTATAAACCTCCCGTGATAATGCCATGGTATCACGACAGAGCATCCACTCCCAAGCGCGGCGGACTTATAACGGTTTATTTAGAAGGATCTGGGGAGCGTTATCATGATACGTGACCGCCTCGCTTATAAGCTACGGTGGCTAGTGGGATCGGGTGAATAAGTAAATTAGTAAAAATACTGGTTTGCCCAGGAACTTACATGAACAAAAGAACTATCAATACAACAACGGTTAGAAGTAGGACCGCGAGGATGGTGGCGATCATCAAAACAGCGCTGTCGGGCTCTGAGTAATCCCCGTCAACTACAGGAATTACATAATCATAAATTATATCAAGCAATAAACCACATGGGAAACTGACACTTTCCCTTGTGGGTACCGGTATATTGCTTGATATTTAAAAATGAAAAAAGAGGCAACCACCCTTAAGGTAGATCCCCGTGCTGCCCGTGCAGAGCTAGCTCTGGTTGCATCTAGGTGTGATCCGTGGCTACACGGTTGTAACCGACTGAATGGTTTTTGACTGGCAACCCCCCCCCCCCCACCCGAACAAAGATGTTGACAAAATAGGGAGACAAAATAGGGCTGGATAGCTCAATTGGTAGAGCGTCGGTACGTGTAGCCGGTTGAAGCAGGTTCAAATCCCGCTCCTGTCAATTTTACGTTGTTCACCCCTAAAATCATACAAAATAATATACCGTTTAAAAATAACCTGTCATTTTCAAAGAAGCAAATACACTGTTAACGAACTAATTAACGATCTGAAGTTAGGTAACCATTTTCTATGTTAGCATTATGTGCATTGAGCCCTACTTTGTCGTCACTTCTTCCAGGCACGTTCATTTCCTGGTATTTTACACATGATAAATCTCTGCTTTGTGCGCTTGCATGCTCACAATCCATAGCAGAGAAGTAACAACTAAAACTAGACATTAAGATTTTGTCTCTAGGACAAAATCAAAGCTGTTCCGATTATTGTTTCTTAAGGTACTTGATTTGTAGTTCTTGAGATATCGTCAAGCTTCCGGTTGACCCTAAATTTAAGACCAACATGCGGTCACGGTATCCCGAGGGTTATGTTGAATTTTCAAGGACTATATAATTGAAAAAGATTTTTAAAATTGGCTGTGTACTTCTTCAGTCATGGTTCAACTTCCGGTTTACCCAGATGTTAAGGTCAACCTGAGGTCACGTCAACTCGAAGCTCATCTTTAATGCCCAATGACTATATGACCGAAACAAGGTTGAAAATCGGTTGTGCCCTTCTTCAGATATAGCGATATGAAGAGTTGCTTATTAAATATTCACGCGACAGTCACGTGAGTAATTAGTTTCTTAAGCTAGTGAGGCCAAAAGATTGCACCAGCAAAGCTAAAGTGATCATTGCCACCATTACGCCTATGAAGTATTATAAGCCTACATGGTTATATTCAAGTCTCGGGAAATTTCCATCTAGTGCAGTACATACGCACTAATAGCTATGGTGTTGACTGAGTTAGCAATTAACAGTTAATTACTGAAGAAACACACTGCACCAAGATTAATGTCAGTCTGAAATGACTTGTATTGTTCTCTCTGTTTTCAAATTGATTTGAGCTAAATAGGGAACCTAAAATTGCATTTATTTTGAAAAATGTGTTCAAAAATGTCCAAATCTGGACACTTAAAACCTATGCCTTTTGTACATAGATTAAAAGCCCCGTTAAAATGATGTCATAATGACGTGACGGTAAATGTTAGACCAGAAATCACATCTACAATATAGGACAAGTCTATAACTGAAAAAGGTTGAGGATCGGACATATACTTTTTGAGATATGACGGACACAAACTTGACTAATTAAATATTCACGCGATGATAACGGTCATCCCTGATGACGTCACGACGAAAAAAATGTGTTTTTCATACTAACAAATTTTATAAGCTACAAGATGGTATGTAACTTATGACCATCCAATGCCTTTTAAAGAAAACCCTATCAAAACGCACGTTGCGTGTAACGTTCGTACACATACAGAATGGGCTATACACTAACTATAGGTACTCTCTCGGTTACGATTCAAATATCAAGGAAATCTCCAATGCATTGCCGTGATTGCGCAATCAAAACAGCTAGCCATGGTGTCCGATTTGTCACTTAATCGTTAAATTATCCTGGATATTGTACTTTTATTAGTTTTTAATGACCTGGAACATCTCTTATAATAAGTGTTTAACTTTCCAAAACATCTTATGTAATTTAGGAAACTAACAATTAACTTATTTAGAAAATATTGTGTTAAAAACTTTCCAAATCTTGACACTTTTTGAGCCATGCCTTTTGTACATAGATTAAAAGCCCCGTTAAAATGATGTCATGATGACGTGACGGGAAATGTTAGACCAGAAATCACATCTACAATATAGGACAAGTCTATAACTGAAAAAAGTTTGAGGATCGGATGTATACTTCTTGAGATATGGTAGTTACAAGATTGCCTAATTAAATATTCACGTCATTATAACTCGGCTAATTAATTAAAAATTTCAACCAAATTTAGTTTATGATAACTTCATGTCCTAAGCTTCAATTTAGTATAGGATTTGAGTTTGTCATACTTACACATTCTAAGAATAGGACCGAACAAAAACGTGTACAAATGCTATGGGATTTTGAGCCAGAAACAAAGTATAATAATAATAACTAGACATTAAGATTTTGTCTCTAGGACAAAATCAAAGCTGTTCCGATTATTGTTTCTTAAGGTACTTGATTTGTAGTTCTTGAGATATCGTCAAGCTTCCGGTTGACCCTAAATATAAGACCAACATGCGGTCACAGTATCCCGAGGATTATGTTGAATTTTCAAGGACTATTATAATAGAAGATTTTTAAAATTGGCTGTGTACTTCTTCAGTCATGGTTCAACTTCCAGTTTACCCGGATGTTAAGGTCAACTCGAAGCTCATCTTTAATGCCCAATGACTATATGACCGAAACAAGTTTGAAAATCGGTTGTGCCCTTCTTCAGATATAGCGATATGAAGAATTGCTTATTAAATATTCACGCGACAGTCACGTGAGTAATTAGTTTCTTAAGCTAGTGAGGCAAAAAGATGCACCAGCAAAGCTAAAGTGATCATTGCCACCATTACGCCCATGAAGTATTATAAACACACATGGTTATAAAAAAATATTCCAGTCGTGGGAAATTTCGATCTAGTGCAGTACATACGCATTAATAGCTATGGTGTTGACTGAGTTACCAATTAACAGTTAATTACTGAAGAAACACACTGCACTATAATTAATGTCAGTCTGAAATGACTTGTATTGTTCTCTCTGTTTTCAAATTGATTTGAGCTAAATAGGGAACCTAAAATTGCATTTATTTTGAAAAATGTGTTCAAAAATGTCCAAATCTGGACACTTTTAAAACCTATGCCTTTTGTACATAGAATAAAAGCCCCGTTAAAATGATGTTATGATGACGTGACGGTAAATGTTAGACCAGAAATCACATCTACAATATAGGACAAGTCTATAACTGAAAAAGTTTGAGGATCGGACGTATACTTTTTGAGATATGATGGACACAAACTTGACTAATTAAATATTCACGCGACGATAACGGTCATCCCCGATGACGTCACGACGAAAAAAATGTGTTTTTCATACTAACAAATTTTATAAGCTACAAGATGGTATGTAACTTATGACCATCCAATGCCTTTTAAAGAAAACCCTATCAAAACGCACGTTGCATGTATCGTTCGTACACATACAGAATGGGCTATACACTAACTATAGGTCCTCTCTCGGTTACGATTCAAATATCAAGGAAATCTCCAATGCATTGCCGTGATTGCGCAATCAAAATAGCTAGCCATGGTGTCCGATTTGTCACTTAATCGTTAAATTATCCTGGATATTGTACTTTTATTAGTTTTTAATGACCTGGAACATCTCTTATAATAAGCGTTTAACTTTCCAAAACATCTTATGTAATTTAGGAAACTAACAATTAACTTATTTAGAAAATATTGTGTTAAAAACTTTCCAAATCTGGACACTTTTTGAGCCATGCCTTTTGTACATAGATTAAAACCCGCATTATAAATGATGTCATGATGACGTGACGGGAAATGTTAGACCAGAAATCACATCTACAATATAGGACAAGTCTATAACTGAAAAAAGTTTGAGGATCGGATGTATACTTCTTGAGATATGGTAGTTACAAGATTGCCTAATTAAATATTCACGTCATTATAACTCGGCTAATTAATTAAAAATTTCAACCAAATTTATTTTATGATAACTTCATGTCCTAAGCTTCAATTTAGTATAGGATTTGAGTTTGTCATACTTACGCATTCTAAGATTAGGGAAGAACAAAAACGTGTACAAATGCTATGGGATTTTGAGACGGAAACAAAGTATAATAATAATAATAATAATAATAATAATAATAATAATAAAAACAATAAAAATCTTGACGAAAACAAAACCTGTTCCGACTGCTATGTCGGAACAGCTAACTAGACATTAAGATTTTGTCTCTAGGACAAAATCAAAGCTGTTCCGATTATTGTTTCCTAAGGTACTTGATTTGTAGTTCTTGAGATATCGTCAAGCTTCCGGTCGACCCTAAATTTAAGACCAACATGCGGTCACGGTTTCCCGAGGGTAATGTTGAATTTTCAGAACAAATTTTATAAGCTACAAGATGGTATGAAACTTATCACCATCTAATGCCTTTTAAAGAAAACCCTATCAAAACGCACGTTGCATGTGACGTTCGTACACATACCGAATGGGCTATACACTAACTATAGGTCCTCACTCGGTTACGATTCAAATATCAAGGAAATCTCCAATGCATTGCCGTGATTGCGCAATCAAAACAGCTAGCCATGGTGTCCGATTTGTCACTTAATCGTTAAATTATCCTAGATATTGTACTTTTATTAGTTTTTAATGACCTGGAACATCTCTTATAATAAGCGTTTAACTTTTCAAAACATTTTATGTAGTTTAGGAAACTAACAATTAACTTATTTAGAAAATATTGTGTTAAAAACTTTCCAAATCTGGACACTTTTTGAGCCATGCCTTTTATACATAGATTAAAACCCGCGTTATAAATGATGTCATGATGACGTGACGGGAAATGTTACACCAGAAATCACATCTACAATATAGGACAAGTCTATAACTGAAAAAAGTTTGAGGATCGGATGTATACTTCTTGAGATATGGTAGTTACAAGATTGCCTAATTAAATATTCACATCATTATAACTCGGCTAATTAATTAAAAATTTCAACCAAATTTATTTTATGATAACTTCATGTCCTAAGCTTCAATTTAGTATAGGATTTGAGTTTGTCATACTTACACATTCTAAGATTAGGGAAGAACAAAAACGTGTACAAATGCTATGGGATTTTGAGACAGAAACAAATGTATAATAATAATAATAATAATAATAATTAATGCCCAATGACTGTATGACCGCAACAAGTTTGAAAATCGGTTGTTCCCTTCTTCAGATATAGCGATATGAAGAGTTGCTTATTAAATATTCACGCGACAGTCACGTGAGTAATTAGTTTCTTAAGCTAGTGAGCCCAAAAGATGCACCAGCAAAGCTAAAGTGATCATTGCCACCATTACGCCCATGAAGTATTATAAGCATACATGGCTATATCCAATCGCGGGAAATTTCGATCTAGTGCAGTACATACGTATTAATAGCTATGGTGTTGACTGAGTTACCAATTAACAGTTAATTACTGAAGAAACACATTGCAGTATAATTAATGTCAGTCTGAAATGACTTGTATTGTGCTCTCTATTTTCAAATTGATATGAGCTAAATAGGGAACCTAAAATTGCATTTATTTTGAAAAATGTGTTCAAAAATGTCCAAATCTGGACACTTTTAAAACCTATGCCTTTTGTACATAGATTAAAAGCCCCGTTAAAATGATGTCATAATGACGTGACGGTAAATGTTAGACCAGAAATCACATCTACAATATAGGACAAGTCTATAACTGAAAAAGGTTGAGGATCGGACGTATACTTTTTGAGATATGACGGACACAAACTTGACTAATTAAATATTCACGCGACGATAACGGTCATCCCTGATGACGTCACGACGAAAAAAATGTGTTTTTCATACTAACAAATTTTATAAGCTACAAGATGGTATATAACTTATGACCATCCAATGCCTTTTAAAGAAAACCCTATCAAAACGCACGTTGCATGTATCGTTCGTACACATACAGAATGGGCTATACACTAACTATAGGTACTCTCTCGGTTACGATTCAAATATCAAGGAAATCTCCAATGCATTGCCGTGATTGCGCAATCAAAACAGCTAGCCATGGTGTCCGATTTGTCACTTAATCGTTAAATTATCCTGGATATTGTACTTTTATTAGTTTTTAATGACCAGGAACATCTCTTATAATAAGCGTTTAACTTTTCAAAACATCTTATGTAATTTAGGAAACTAACAATTAACTTATTTAGAAAATATTGTGTTAAAAACTTTCCAAATCTGGACACTTTTTGAGCCATGCCTTTTGTACATAGATTAAAACCCGCATTATAAATGACGTCATGATGACGTGACGGGAAATGTTAGACCAGAAATCACATCTACAATATAGGACAAGTCTATAACTGAAAAAAGTTTGAGGATCGGATGTATATTTCTTGAGATATGGTAGTTACAAGATTGCCTAATTAAATATTCACGTCATTATAACTCGGCTAATTAATTAAAAATTTCAACCAAATTTGTTTTATGATAACTTCATGTCCTAAGCTTCAATTTAGTATAGGATTTGAGTTTATCATACTTACAAATTCTAAGATTAGGGACGAACAAAAACGTGTACAAATGCTATGGGATTTTGAGACAGAAACAAATGTATAATAATAATAATAAAAACTAGACATTAAGATTTTGTCTCTAGGACAAAATCAAAGCTGTTCCGATTATTGTTTCTTAAGGTACTTGATTTGTAGTTCTTGAGATATCGTCAAGCTTCCGATTGACCCTAAATTTAAGACCAACATGCGGTCACGGTATCCCGAGGGTAATGTTGAATTTTCAAGGACTATATAATTGAAAAGATTTTTAAAATTGGCTGTGTACTTCTTAAGTCATGGTTCAACTTCCGGTTTACCCGGATGTAAAGGTCAACCCGAGGTCACATCAACTCGAAGCTCATCTTAAATGCCCAATGACTATATGACCGAAACAAGTTTGGAAACCTGTTGTGCCCTTTTTCAGATATAGCGATATGAAGAGTTGCTTATTAAATATTCACGCGACAGTCACGTGAGTAATTAGTTTCTTAAGCTAGTGAGGCCAAAAGATGCACCAGCAAAGCTAAAGTGATCATTGCCACCATTACGCCCATGCAGTATTATAAGCATACATGGTTACATTCAAGTCGCGGTAAATTTCGATCTAGTGCAGTACATACGCACTAATAGCTATGGTGTTGACTGAGTTACCAATTAACAGTTAATTAGTGAAGAAACACACTGCACAAAGATTAATGTCAGTCTGAAATGACTTGTATTGTTCTCTCTGTTTTCAAATTGATTTGAGCTAAATAGGGAACCTAAAATTGCATTTATTTTGAAAAATGTGTTCAAAAATGTCCAAATCTGGACACTTTTAAAACCTATGCCTTTTGTACATAGATTAAAAGCCCCGTTAAAATGATGTCTTAATGACGTGACGGTAAATGTTAGACCAGAAATCACATCTACAATATAGGACAAGTCTATAACTGAAAAAGTTTGAGGATCAGTTGTGCCCTTCTTCAGATACAGCGATATGAAGAGTTGCTTATTAAATATTCACGCGACAATCACGTGAGTAATTAGTTTCTTAAACTAGTGAGGCCAAAAGATGCACCAGCAAAGCTAAAGTGATCATTGCCACCGTTACGCCCATGAAGTATTATAAACCTACATAGTTATATTCCACTCGCGGGAAATTTCGATCTAGTGCAGTACATACGCACTTATAGCTATGGTGTTGACTGAGTTACCAATTAACAGTTAATTACTGAAGAAACACACTGCACCAAGATTAATGTCAGTCTGAAATGACTTGTATTGTTCTCTCTGTTTTCAAATTGATTTGGGCTAAATAGGGAACCTAAAATTGCATTTATTTTGAAAAATGTGTTCAAAAATGTCCAAATCTGGACACTTTTAAAACCTATGCCTTTTGTATATAGATTAAAAGCCCCGTTAAAATGATGTCATAATGACGTGACGGTAAAAGTTAGACCAGAAATCACATCTACAATATAGGACAAGTCTATAACTGAAAAAGTTTGAGGATCGGACGTATACTTTTTGAGATATGACGGACACAAACTTGACTAATTAAATATTCACGCGACGATAACGGTCATCCCTGATGACGTCACGACGAAAAAAATGTGTTTTTCATACTAACAAATTTTATAAGCTACAAGATGGTATGTAACTTATGACCATCCAATGCCTTTTAAAGAAAACCCTATCAAAACGCACGTTGCATGTATCGTTCGTACACATACAGAATGGGCTATACACTAACTATAGGTCCTCTCTCGGTTACGATTCAAATATCAAGGAAATCTCCAATGCATTGCCGTGATTGCGCAATCAAAACAGCTAGCCATGGTGTCCGATTTGTCACTTAATCGTTAAATTATCCTGGATATTGTACTTTTATTAGTTTTTAATGACCTGGAACATCTCTTATAACAAGCGTTTAACTTTCCAAAACATCTTTTGTAATTTAGGAAACTAACAATTAACTTATTTAGAAAATATTGTTAAAAACTTTCCAAATCTGGCCACTTTTTGAGCCATGCCTTTTGTACATAGATTAAAACCCGCATTATAAATGATGTCATGATGACGTGACGGGAAATGTTAGACCAGAAATCACATCTACAATATAGGACAAGTCTATAACTGAAAAAAGTTTGAGGATCGGATGTATACTTCTTGAGATATGGTAGTTACAAGATTGCCTAATTAAATATTCACGTCATTATAACTCGGCTAATTAATTAAAAATTTCAACCAAATTTATTTTATGATAACTTCATGTCCTAAGCTTCAATTTAGTATAGGATTTGAGTTTGTCATACTTACAAATTCTAAGATTAGGGACGAACAAAAACGTGTACAAATGCTATGGGATTTTGAGACAGAAACAAATGTATAATAATAATAATAAAAACTAGACATTAAGATTTTGTCTCTAGGACAAAATCAAAGCTGTTCCGATTATTGTTTCTTAAGGTACTTGATTTGTAGTTCTTGAGATATCGTCAAGCTTCCGATTGACCCTAAATTTAAGACCAACATGCGGTCACGGTATCCCGAGGGTAATGTTGAATTTTCAAGGACTATATAATTGAAAAGATTTTTAAAATTGGCTGTGTACTTCTTAAGTCATGGTTCAACTTCCGGTTTACCCGGATGTAAAGGTCAACCCGAGGTCACATCAACTCGAAGCTCATCTTAAATGCCCAATGACTATATGACCGAAACAAGTTTGGAAACCTGTTGTGCCCTTTTTCAGATATAGCGATATGAAGAGTTGCTTATTAAATATTCACGCGACAGTCACGTGAGTAATTAGTTTCTTAAGCTAGTGAGGCCAAAAGATGCACCAGCAAAGCTAAAGTGATCATTGCCACCATTACGCCCATGCAGTATTATAAGCATACATGGTTACATTCAAGTCGCGGTAAATTTCGATCTAGTGCAGTACATACGCACTAATAGCTATGGTGTTGACTGAGTTACCAATTAACAGTTAATTAGTGAAGAAACACACTGCACAAAGATTAATGTCAGTCTGAAATGACTTGTATTGTTCTCTCTGTTTTCAAATTGATTTGAGCTAAATAGGGAACCTAAAATTGCATTTATTTTGAAAAATGTGTTCAAAAATGTCCAAATCTGGACACTTTTAAAACCTATGCCTTTTGTACATAGATTAAAAGCCCCGTTAAAATGATGTCTTAATGACGTGACGGTAAATGTTAGACCAGAAATCACATCTACAATATAGGACAAGTCTATAACTGAAAAAGTTTGAGGATCAGTTGTGCCCTTCTTCAGATACAGCGATATGAAGAGTTGCTTATTAAATATTCACGCGACAATCACGTGAGTAATTAGTTTCTTAAACTAGTGAGGCCAAAAGATGCACCAGCAAAGCTAAAGTGATCATTGCCACCGTTACGCCCATGAAGTATTATAAACCTACATAGTTATATTCCACTCGCGGGAAATTTCGATCTAGTGCAGTACATACGCACTTATAGCTATGGTGTTGACTGAGTTACCAATTAACAGTTAATTACTGAAGAAACACACTGCACCAAGATTAATGTCAGTCTGAAATGACTTGTATTGTTCTCTCTGTTTTCAAATTGATTTGGGCTAAATAGGGAACCTAAAATTGCATTTATTTTGAAAAATGTGTTCAAAAATGTCCAAATCTGGACACTTTTAAAACCTATGCCTTTTGTATATAGATTAAAAGCCCCGTTAAAATGATGTCATAATGACGTGACGGTAAAAGTTAGACCAGAAATCACATCTACAATATAGGACAAGTCTATAACTGAAAAAGTTTGAGGATCGGACGTATACTTTTTGAGATATGACGGACACAAACTTGACTAATTAAATATTCACGCGACGATAACGGTCATCCCTGATGACGTCACGACGAAAAAAATGTGTTTTTCATACTAACAAATTTTATAAGCTACAAGATGGTATGTAACTTATGACCATCCAATGCCTTTTAAAGAAAACCCTATCAAAACGCACGTTGCATGTATCGTTCGTACACATACAGAATGGGCTATACACTAACTATAGGTCCTCTCTCGGTTACGATTCAAATATCAAGGAAATCTCCAATGCATTGCCGTGATTGCGCAATCAAAACAGCTAGCCATGGTGTCCGATTTGTCACTTAATCGTTAAATTATCCTGGATATTGTACTTTTATTAGTTTTTAATGACCTGGAACATCTCTTATAACAAGCGTTTAACTTTCCAAAACATCTTTTGTAATTTAGGAAACTAACAATTAACTTATTTAGAAAATATTGTTAAAAACTTTCCAAATCTGGCCACTTTTTGAGCCATGCCTTTTGTACATAGATTAAAACCCGCATTATAAATGATGTCATGATGACGTGACGGGAAATGTTAGACCAGAAATCACATCTACAATATAGGACAAGTCTATAACTGAAAAAAGTTTGAGGATCGGATGTATACTTCTTGAGATATGGTAGTTACAAGATTGCCTAATTAAATATTCACGTCATTATAACTCGGCTAATTAATTAAAAATTTCAACCAAATTTATTTTATGATAACTTCATGTCCTAAGCTTCAATTTAGTATAGGATTTGAGTTTGTCATACTTACAAATTCTAAGATTAGGGACGAACAAAAACGTGTACAAATGCTATGGGATTTTGAGACAGAAACAAATGTATAATAATAATAATAAAAATAACTAGACATTATGATTTTGTCTCTAGGACAAAATCAAAGCTGTTCCGATTATTGTTTCTTAAGGTACTTGATTTGTAGTTCTTGAGATATCGTCAAGCTTCCGGTTGAGCCTCAATTTAAGACCAAAATGCGGTCACGGTATCCCGAGGGTAATGTTGAATTTTCAAGGACTATATAATTGAAAAAGATTTTTAAAATTGGCTGTGTACTTCTTAAGTCATGGTTCAACTTCCGGTTTACCCGGCAGTTAAGGTCAACCCGAGGTCACGTCAATTCGAAGCTCATCTTTAATGCCCAATGCCTATATGACCGAAACAAGTTTGAAAATCGGTTGTGCCCTTTTTCAGATATAACGATATAAAGAGTTGCTTATTAAATATTCACGCAACAGTCACGTGAGTAATTAGTTTCTTAAGCTAGTGAGGCCAATAGATGCACCAGCAAAGCTAAAGTGATCATTGCCACCATTACGCCCATGAAGTGTTATAAGCCTACATGGTTTTATTCCAATCGCGGTAAATTTCGATGTAGTGCAGTACATACACACTAATAGCTATGGTGTTGACTGAGTTACCAATTAACAGTTAATTACTGAAGAAACACACTGCACCAAGATTAATGTCCGTCTGAAATGACATGTATTGTTCTCTTTGTTTTCAAATTGATTTGAGCTAAATGGGAACCTAAAATTTCATTTATTTTGAAAAATGTGTTAAAAAATGTCCAAATCTGGACACTTTTAAAACCTATGCCTTTTGTACATAGATTAAAAGCCCCGTTAAAATGATGTCATAATGACGTGACGGTAAATGTTAGACCAGAAATCACATCTACAATATAGGAAAAGTCTATAACTGAAAAAGTTTGAGGATCGATTGTGCCCTTCTTCAGATATAGCCATATGAAGAGTTGCTTATTAAATATTCACGCGACAGTCACGTGAGTAATTAGTTTCTTAAGCTAGTGAGGCCAAAAGATGCATGCACCAGCAAAGCTAAAGTGATCATTGTCACCATTACGCCCATGCAGCATTATGAGCCTATATAATTATATTCAAGTAGCGGTTAATTTCGATCTAGTGCAGTACATACGCACTTATAGCTATGGTGCTGACTGAGTTACCAATTAACAGTTAATTACTGAAGAAACACACTGCACCAAGATTAATGTCAGTCTGAAATGACTTGTATTGTTCTCTCTGTTTTCAAATTGATTTGAGCTAAATAGGGAACCTAAAATTGCATTTATTTTGAAAAATGTGTTCAAAAATGTCCAAATCTGGACACTTTTAAAACCTATGCCTTTTGTACATAGATTAAAAGCCCCGTTAAAATGATGTCATAATGACGTGACGGTAAATGTTAGACCAGAAATCACATCTACAATATAGGAAAAGTCTATAACTGAAAAAAGTTTGAGGATCGGACGTATACTTTTTGAGATATGACGGACACAAACTTGACTAATTAAATATTCACGCGACGATAACGGTCATCCCTGATGACGTCACGACGAAAAAAATGTGTTTTTCATACTAACAAATTTTATAAGCTACAAGATGGTATGTAACTTATGACCATCCAATGCCTTTTAAAGAAAACCCTATCAAAACGCACGTTGCATGTATCGTTCGTACACATACAGAATGGGCTATACACTAACTATAGGTCCTCTCTCGGTTACGATTCAAATATCAAGGAAATCTCCAACGCATTGCCGTGATTGCGCAATCAAAACAGCTAGCCATGGTGTCCGATTTGTCACTTAATCGTTAAATTATCCTGGATATTGTACTTTTATTAGTTTTTAATGACCTGGAACATCTCTTATAACAAGCGTTTAACTTTTCAAAACATCTTATGTAATTTAGGAAACTAACAATTAACTTATTTAGAAAATATTGTTAAAAACTTTCCAAATCTGGCCACTTTTTGAGCCATGCCTTTTGTACATAGATTAAAACCCGCATTATAAATGATGTCATGATGACGTGACGGGAAATGTTAGACCAGAAATCACATCTACAATATAGGACAAGTCTATAACTGAAAAAAGTTTGAGGATCGGATGTATACTTCTTGAGATATGGTAGTTACAAGATTGCCTAATTAAATATTCACGTCATTATAACTCGGCTAATTAATTAAAAATTTCAACCAAATTTATTTTATGATAACTTCATGTCCTAAGCTTCAATTTAGTATAGGATTTGAGTTTG
Organism: Marthasterias glacialis; assembly: GCA_911728455.2. Lineage (NCBI taxonomy): Eukaryota > Metazoa > Echinodermata > Asteroidea > Forcipulatida > Asteriidae > Marthasterias > Marthasterias glacialis. The sequence goes on along the minus strand of OU452225.1, from coordinate 5,417,156 downwards.
TCATACTTACACATTCTAAGATTAGGGAAGAACAAAAACGTGTACAAATGCTATGGGATTTTGAGACGGAAACAAAGTATAATAATAATAATAATAATAATAATAATAATAATAATAAAAACAACTAGACATTATGATTTTGTCTCTAGGACAAAATCAAAGCTGTTCCGATTATTGTTTCTTAAGGTACTTGATTTGTAGTTCTTGAGATATCGTCAAGCTTCCGGTTGAGCCTCAATTTAAGACCAAAATGCGGTCACGGTATCCCGAGGGTAATGTTGAATTTTCAAGGACTATATAATTGAAAAAGATTTTTAAAATTGGCTGTGTACTTCTTAAGTCATGGTTCAACTTCCGGTTTACCCGGCAGTTAAGGTCAACCCGAGGTCACGTCAATTCGAAGCTCATCTTTAATGCCCAATGCCTATATGACCGAAACAAGTTTGAAAATCGGTTGTGCCCTTTTTCAGATATAACGATATAAAGAGTTGCTTATTAAATATTCACGCAACAGTCACGTGAGTAATTAGTTTCTTAAGCTAGTGAGGCCAATAGATGCACCAGCAAAGCTAAAGTGATCATTGCCACCATTACGCCCATGAAGTGTTATAAGCCTACATGGTTTTATTCCAATCGCGGTAAATTTCGATGTAGTGCAGTACATACACACTAATAGCTATGGTGTTGACTGAGTTACCAATTAACAGTTAATTACTGAAGAAACACACTGCACCAAGATTAATGTCCGTCTGAAATGACATGTATTGTTCTCTTTGTTTTCAAATTGATTTGAGCTAAATGGGAACCTAAAATTTCATTTATTTTGAAAAATGTGTTAAAAAATGTCCAAATCTGGACACTTTTAAAACCTATGCCTTTTGTACATAGATTAAAAGCCCCGTTAAAATGATGTCATAATGACGTGACGGTAAATGTTAGACCAGAAATCACATCTACAATATAGGAAAAGTCTATAACTGAAAAAGTTTGAGGATCGATTGTGCCCTTCTTCAGATATAGCCATATGAAGAGTTGCTTATTAAATATTCACGCGACAGTCACGTGAGTAATTAGTTTCTTAAGCTAGTGAGGCCAAAAGATGCATGCACCAGCAAAGCTAAAGTGATCATTGTCACCATTACGCCCATGCAGCATTATGAGCCTATATAATTATATTCAAGTAGCGGTTAATTTCGATCTAGTGCAGTACATACGCACTTATAGCTATGGTGCTGACTGAGTTACCAATTAACAGTTAATTACTGAAGAAACACACTGCACCAAGATTAATGTCAGTCTGAAATGACTTGTATTGTTCTCTCTGTTTTCAAATTGATTTGAGCTAAATAGGGAACCTAAAATTGCATTTATTTTGAAAAATGTGTTCAAAAATGTCCAAATCTGGACACTTTTAAAACCTATGCCTTTTGTACATAGATTAAAAGCCCCGTTAAAATGATGTCATAATGACGTGACGGTAAATGTTAGACCAGAAATCACATCTACAATATAGGAAAAGTCTATAACTGAAAAAAGTTTGAGGATCGGACGTATACTTTTTGAGATATGACGGACACAAACTTGACTAATTAAATATTCACGCGACGATAACGGTCATCCCTGATGACGTCACGACGAAAAAAATGTGTTTTTCATACTAACAAATTTTATAAGCTACAAGATGGTATGTAACTTATGACCATCCAATGCCTTTTAAAGAAAACCCTATCAAAACGCACGTTGCATGTATCGTTCGTACACATACAGAATGGGCTATACACTAACTATAGGTCCTCTCTCGGTTACGATTCAAATATCAAGGAAATCTCCAACGCATTGCCGTGATTGCGCAATCAAAACAGCTAGCCATGGTGTCCGATTTGTCACTTAATCGTTAAATTATCCTGGATATTGTACTTTTATTAGTTTTTAATGACCTGGAACATCTCTTATAACAAGCGTTTAACTTTTCAAAACATCTTATGTAATTTAGGAAACTAACAATTAACTTATTTAGAAAATATTGTTAAAAACTTTCCAAATCTGGCCACTTTTTGAGCCATGCCTTTTGTACATAGATTAAAACCCGCATTATAAATGATGTCATGATGACGTGACGGGAAATGTTAGACCAGAAATCACATCTACAATATAGGACAAGTCTATAACTGAAAAAAGTTTGAGGATCGGATGTATACTTCTTGAGATATGGTAGTTACAAGATTGCCTAATTAAATATTCACGTCATTATAACTCGGCTAATTAATTAAAAATTTCAACCAAATTTATTTTATGATAACTTCATGTCCTAAGCTTCAATTTAGTATAGGATTTGAGTTTGTCATACTTACACATTCTAAGATTAGGGAAGAACAAAAACGTGTACAAATGCTATGGGATTTTGAGACGGAAACAAAGTATAATAATAATAATAATAATAATAATAATAATAATAATAAAAACAATAAAAATCTTGACGAAAACAAAACCTGTTCCGACTGCTATGTCGGAACAGCTAATAAAAATCTTGACGAAAACAAAACCTGTTCCGACTGCTATGTCGGAACAGCTAATAATCAGAAGAAAAACAAAACCTGTTCCGACTGCTAAGTCGGAACAGCTAATAATAATCAGAAGAAAAACAAAACCTGTTCCGACTGCTAAGTCGGAACAGCTAATAATAATCAGAAGAAAAACAAAACCTGTTCCGACTGCTAAGTCGGAACAGCTAATAAAAACAATAAAAATCTTGACGAAAACAAAACCTGTTCCGACTGCTATGTCGGAACAGCTAATGATGTTAAAAACGTCACAATTTTGGCTCAAAACGTAGCGTGGGATATTTGCCCAGCTAATAAAAATATACTGCAAATTGTGCCAAGGGTTCCCAAGTTTTTGTTTAAAACCCTGCACTGCGGGTATTTGTTTTACGCATTGATCATAACAGTATGTGTAGTTTACAGTTTTTGCAAATCGTAATACAACCAGGGCATTTTCCAATATTATGAATATTATCAAGTCTAATGCCCCTCCAGAGGGGCTAGATATGATTGTTGCCGTAAAAATGAAATGGCCTTTCCTCCCAAGTTGTCTTTATGAATGGTTGATGGTGACTTACAGGCTTACTCAAAAGCCCACCCCTTCTCCTTCCAACAACAACCTAGATGTTTTTTTGTCCAAATAACATAGACCCCGTCAAATAAACATCTCGCAGACCTTGCATCGGGCTTTGTGAGATGACTAAAACCGCCCTAAAAAGGTTAATTGATTATTGTAAGTATACCAGGCTGGAAAGGCCACAATTAACCTACAAGGTAAAGACAAATAATTTGGCGATGACCGGGAGCTTTATAGGCAATTCATGTCTGGTTAGTATAAGGTAAACGAACTAACCCCATCCATGAAAAACAGAAAAACAACTTTAAAAAAAAAAAAGTTCATTAGCGGATTAAAAAGAAATTGCAGAAATCTACTATAAACTACAGATAAGCCAGGGTAACTCACTAAAAGTTTCTTTGCTATCGTCTGTTTTTGCCTACCTTCAACCACCAACGGTGCGGAATTCCATACTACATTTGCCATCTGTGTGAGGTTGAAAAAAAAATACGGAAAAGTTATTAACAATACACGACTTAACAATGTTACACTATTTGTTGAAAAAATCATAAAAGATCAGCAGTGATTCAATTTTCTAATTGATGAAGCCTTTACGGAATATTATGTACATCGATAAATTCACAACTGAAAACTAAGTTCTTGACTCATTCATTTTCTTTAGTACAAAATTTAAATCAACCGATTCACCTAGCCAACGTATGGTATAACTGAGCCGCTAAGCATGATCCCCTCGCTTGTAAACCTCCAATGGTATCTCACGGTATCATAATAACACTGCCTCTACCCTGATACCGTGATGATAAGGCTAAGAAAAAAGAAAAGCTACGATGGCCATCATGATACGTGACCGCCTCGTTTATAAGCTACATTGGCTACTCGAATCGCGTGATTTAAACGTGAATGTTTACAAAAACTTGAATACCGATTTATTTATTCTGCTGACAGCACCGACGTAGATTTCATACACAGTGCCCTCATGCAGAGGTGGGTTCAAATAACCGCCGTATGTTTTGTTGTCACCCACGACAAACTTTCCTGGGAGGCTTCCTGATAACTCAGCCGCGACGTAAGCAGATGGATTCTCGGCATGACGCTGAAATTCAGGCACAGCTCGTTTGGATATCTTGCCCAGAGAGGCCACCTCGTCATCGACGTTCTTTCTTACACCAATCTGGTAATGGCTGTAGAAATGTTACGTAAATATAGATCGTTACCTCACTTTCCTTCGATGAACGAAAACAATTTAATTTTCAGTGTTTTTTTTTTCTTCAAAGAAATGACAACGAAGGCATTTGGAGTAAACTCGACAATCAATTGATAACCAACTGTGCTAGCATATCGGTGCAAGGATTATGTAGTCTTAGGCTACTTGAATGTTCTACCATGTGAGATTTATGGAGAACGTGTTTATACAATACAATAGCATGAGGTTTGGTAGAAAAAAAATAATAATAATACGCAGTTCTTATGTAGCGCTTTATCACACCCGAGGGCGTCTTAAAGTGCTTGTTATTTTTTTTCTACAGGATATGTGGATCTATATTTGAAATAAAACACCCATGCACCATGTAACGGTATACGAGGTACTGTGGCGCGATTTGCAGCCAACCATACCAGAAAACACCCCGGGACTAACCCTTAATAAGTCTTCTGAGTTATTTTACGTGCACGACACATGGGACCTACAGCTTTACATCCCATCATAAGGACAAATCAATAATGGTTAAGTGTCTTGCTTACTAAGTACACAAGTGTCAAGACCTGGAGTCAAATCAACACCAGAGCTTGAGTCAAGTGCACTTGATCGCTCGGCCACGACACGCCGATTAATTTTTTCGTGTGGTAGTTTTTTTTTCACCAGGAGTCGTATTCGGAAAATGTTATCCTATTGCTAATGAAGCTTTCGTAATCGAAGGCGTCTCACCTGATGTATTTGGACGTACTCTTGCTGACCAGACCGATTGCTATCGACGAGACAGTTGACTCCTTCCCTACGAGAGTTGGCTTTTCTGGTGCAGTAAAATCTGAGAGTTATCAAATGAGAAATACGTTAAGTTTTAACTGACGCAAACGCAAACAAGAAACAGGGATTGGTTGACTTACTCTTTGCCAAACTCAGGAACATTCCCCCGTGACCCAGTGGGGTTGGGGGAAAATAAAAAATGTGGTGAGTTAAAGACTTGGACAAGTTTAACTTCGCCCTCTAGAGACTCATCTGTACTTTGCTTTTGTCTTCGAAATCTGAAAGAATGTCACTGAATGACCCTCTCTTTGGCTGAATTAATGTCACTTTGTTCTGATGATTAGCTTTTTAAGCTTATTGAATTATTGACTTCAGTTGTCTAACTGCTCGACTACACAATACAATGCCACGTAAGGAAAACATTTCTAAGAAGAATTCAAGATTCAAGATTCAAATTTACTCAATCACGTTAAAAACAGTGGATTATAAGAAGCATTATAATCCAGTGGATTATAAGAAGCATTACTAAACATTCATTTAATTATTCATACAGGATAAAACAAATTAATAATTGACTTCTCACATTAATAAGAACAACTTACTCTTACCTGTTGCCATTTGAGTGTAAACGTCTAATCTTTCCTTTTGTCCCTCGTTGCCGGCATCATTTACTGCCCAAACCCGTGCTTCGTATTTTGTCGAGGGTTCAAGATCAGCAATTACTGCTCTAAGGGAAGACATGTCAACTTTTTCTTGAACTTTGAATGCCGAATGGGGGTCAAATTTGAAGCTGGTGTCGTAAGGTCTGGCCATTACACGATACTCAACCTGACGGGTTAAAAGAATCAGACAATCAAATCGAAAACAGTTTGGATGTAATAAATGGTTTAGGTTATTTTTAAACATTCAAATCATAACTGCCTTGCAAATCAACTTTGCAGCTTCCTTCATGAAGGCGAACACAGCGAAAATAGCGAAAACTTAAAGCAAATAGTCGTGCATCCATACAATGCACGAGAGAGAAAAGGTTAATGCAACAATTTATTCAACAACTGAAAGAGCCGTCAGATTGCTGGAAGAAACAAGAGGTTGTCTTCAACACAGAGTTAAATTGCAAAGCCGTAATCGTATCATTTAGAATAGATTTTCACTGATAAATTTCTCTTTTAAATGGTATTTAGATTGATTGAGAAAAAAGTTAACTTACCTTATACTTGTTGATCCGTCCGTTCGGAAATAGCGGCACATTCCAATGTAGCGTGATACTTGTTTGACCAATATGCCTCGCAGTGAGAGATTCAGGTTTACTTGGCACTTAGGACACAAATACAATTTACAGGTTGTGCTTAATTATGTTCAAGATGAAAAACAACCTACATTCGAGTGTGCAATATACATTTTTTTTTTTTTTTTTTTTTTTTTTTTTGTATATTTTAAAGAAAATTCTTCTAAATTTGTATTCATTTGTTTTCCACTAAGTTTCTAATTAGTCATAGGCCTATCTATTTTGCCCTATGGGCAAATCTACAATCGCTCGTAACGATTCGTCACGTTAGTGAATGAATGAAAATAACTTGTTATTTTAACATACCTCCAGATTCGGTAATTGCTTCAGCCACGGCACTCCATGGGCCTCTACCAATTCGTGTCTGTGCTCGTACCTGAAAGCAAAATGCAAAGCATTCTTTCATCATTTACTTGAATATAGGATTTGTATGTGAAGTGGTGTTGCAGGTGATGAGGCACGATACTTAAACACAAATTTAAGCTTACAGAAACATCACAGAAAAACATATATTACCGATAACACACATTTTTTTCTTCATTTAAGGGCATTTCTTATGAAAGCAACCAATATTTCTGATAGGACGTTGAGTCTTTGCAAGACACACGTGAAAGGCAAGTCCAGATTCTTACATGAATCATCGAAAACAAAAAGCTCAATGCGTTTCCTGTGGGCTACTGTCAATCGATGGAGCCAGTTTGTGTGAAGTGGGCGTGACTTGGAGGGAATTAGGTCAAACTTACCAAAAAGGATAGAAAACGAGTTATGTCGACATTTGTTTTCAAGCCATTACTTTTATGACGTAATGATCTCTTGGGTCGTACAAAGTATTTTCCGAGTTGATGTCGAAAGGACGTGTTTCGGCAGCGAGTTTGTCACCACAGACGCTTAGCGTATCAAATGTATACCCAAATGGATGGGGGGGGGTTCTACTCCAACCTCCAAGAGGTCACTTCACACTCACCTATTGGAGGACTTTTAAGATGCTGGCGGCAGCAGACACAACGGACCTTTTCTGAGCATGCGCGCACATGCTCAGTGCTGCGCGCATAGTTCTGAGCATGCATACTACTGGTGAGAACTGTGAAAAGGGACCGTCTTAAAGTCCCCCATTGTTTCCCAAAGTTATTGACAGCATGTTTTTACCCGAACAGTTTCGCTGTTTTCGCAAACTGAAACTACACTTATTCACACCGTATGATATTGCTGAACATATTCCGACGATTTGCTTTTCTCGTCCCTTTTCCTCACATGAATGCGCATGCGAGGGACTTTGTGACGTCAAAACATAGGCTTGTGATATTGTCTCTATACTTTGATGAACAGTTAACCTAGCTTTTTGTGTTCCAGTCGAAGATTGGAACTATATTGTATTACTTTAAGTTCATTACCTGAAAAGAATAACTGATCAATCCTTCCAAGTTGTCGATTGTTTGGTATGTTTGGCTCACTTTTATGGTTGTTGAGTTTTCAGATTCTGTCTTCCAGTAACGGATCTCATAACCGATGATGTCACCATGGGGAGGATTGGGAGGAGGCCACAACACGATGATCTGGTCGCTGCTCGTACTGGGAAAGGTGACATTGTTTGGAGCTGGTGGAACTGCGGAAATGCAAACCAATACGTGATTTACTGATCAACTTACAATCCAGTTACGAGTTTAGGCCACATTACGATCGAACCTTATTGATCGTACACAAAAGTACAGGTGTGGCTTGAAAGTGGCTTACAAATAGTATTTAAGCCAATTCAAGTTTTCCACGAGGTAGCCGATCGACGCTTACCAAATAGCTCCTAAATTACTTCTGCTATCTCAAGGCAGCCATTAAACTAAAATCTCTTCAACTTTCATTTGGTTGCGAAGATACGGGTAATCCAAATTTTAAAAAGAGGCATACTGACACTCTTTATTGTTCGTGGGAGAGAACATCTATTGCAACCATTATGAGTTGAATAATCCATTGAGACTAGCTTGAGAAAAGCTATAGTTTGTTACCCCTATTTATATAAGATGCAATACCCTGCGGTTTTAAATTTAAGAATCTAACGGCGTGAATCTGGTGCTTTATTTGAAATGTCGACCCGCAGATTAATTGTTAAAACAGAAATTATGCCGAGAAGGATTTTATATGAGGAAGGCTGTTATAATTTTTGTGTGGTTCGTCTTAAGAGAAAACATAGACACGGCTCCTTCGATTAAAACGCGAAATCCAAGTAATCGACCTGGAATCCGTCAGTGTTCATCTGATTTGATCAAAGTGTTAATGAGTACAGTACTTACTTCCTTCGAGCGTCCTATTCGTAATTGATGCAAAAGGACCACCACCAAACTGATTCACTGCAGACACCAACAAGTTGTAAGACGTGAACGGTACGAGGTCTGTAAACTCCACAAATGTGCTTGAGGTGTTTCTTGTCGTCATGTTACCGTTTGCAGTATTAATCAGTTTGTATCGGTATGTCGTTATGTTGCCGTTGCGCTGACCGCATTTTGGTTTGTCCCAGGAGAACTTCATGGTATTGTTGGTAACAACTGTAGCCTTCAAGTTAGTAGCTGAACCACTTGGTTCTAATACAATACATTCAAATCAAAATATAAAGTAACGGAGTTTATTTATGATCTTATCATTTTAACTGTTTGATGATATTGCCTAACATGTTCACGGCTGAGAGGCATCGAGTGCCGAAATTTGGTCCTATGGGCCGACCGTTATATCAATCGCGGTCAGGGCATACGTATATTGTACTAGTGCTTCTTAATGAAGTTAACGGGTACATGTATCGGTAGAGATTGCTATAATAATCGTGCCGACTGTACTACCAGCGCTGCAAATTCATAGAGTTTTGATAGGGATATTTTTTTTCTGAATATATATTTTTAATCTTTGCCCGGTTAGCTGAAATGTATAAATAAAAGTATATTCAGATACTTCGTGGAAAATATGTATTTGTTAATGTCCGTTATTAAGACAGAAATGAGTCTAACAAACAAGACCTTCGAACTGATAAAAAAATAAAAATAAAAATAAATAATTATAGATATAAGTTCCAATGACGAATAACCAAAACTAAGCTCCCAAGTTGTAGTTAAAATTTATATTGAAAAAGCTGTGTACTTAAATACAGGTAGTTTTAGTACCCTTATCTGTGAGTACAAACCTGATCCGGAAGTAGTGACCTCAATCGATGTTTCATTCCCTGACCCGATGTCGTTTTCTGCTCTGACGTGAAACCGATAGGTAGAATGCGGGTAGAGCATTTGGAATGTTGTGGGAGACCTTGCACTTTCTATTTGATTATGAATCTTAGTTGATTCGGATGCACCGTGACACTGGTCCCTTCATTTGTGGAACAAACATGATTGAGAAGGTTGTACGTTCTTTTCTTTAACATTTCAAAATAATTTAATTTTAACGCATTGCAAAGTGCTTTTCCGTTTTTGAAAATGGGAAAATGTACTCACCTCTTTACGAGTTCAGTGTCAATCGTGTAATGATCAACTCGACAATTGTTGTCATTTGGTCTTTGCCACGTTATGTTTAGTTTATTGGCTGATAAATGGACCGCTTCTAACATAGACACACTTCCCGGTGCTGGAAAAGTAAATTCAATGATTAGTTTTCTTCCCAAAACACTTCTCAATCGGGTGTTGAGAGCGGTTATGTCCTACACGGATCATTAAGTAGGACGAACCACCAGTTCCGCCAGGTATGTTTGGTGAACCACAAAGTGTAGCCATAGTCAGACGTAGTAGGTAAAAACAACATACGTTTCCAATATGTTGTTTGAAACATGGTCCGTGTTGGATAAACCTGGTATGTTAACAGCTTAGCGAAAAAAAAAAAAAAAAAAAAAAAAAAAAAAACATCCCATAGATAAATTAATAAATAATGTTAGGCGACCTTGAGCACCCATTTTGTGGAAATGGGTAAAATATAAACTGTTGCTATCGTGTACAATTCGATGCCACAATTCTTACCAATTTCTGATGTATTTTGATGTATCACATTGGTCCACTCTGACTTGGCGTCTTTAAAGGTAATGGCCCTTACTCTGAATGAATAAGACGTACACGGTGATAAACCCTCAAACATAATCATGTTTGAATAGGTGTAGCTTTTGTTATGACTTGTCTGGTCACTTGGATGGAAGTCATACTGATAGCGTGTAATATTACCACCTCTAGAACCACATGGAGCAGGATACCAAGAGAATGTAAGACTTAAATCGCTTGAGTAAACTTTGGCGTTGATTACAGGTGCAACTGGTTCTACAAATAGTAAAAAAAAACAAAAAAAAAAAAACAAACTTGTGTTTAATTTTTATTTATTTTCTAAATGAAAGCTTTCAAGTGTGTCCCTTATTTTGCTGTCTTTCAAACCCTAGGAAGGTGCAGCAAACAAAATAGGGTCGAAGATCCAGTAAACATGAATAATAATGGCTAGAATAAGTCCAAATTGAAGTATCATTTCTTACTTGTTTCTCCTGTAGTCCCAATGACAGAGGCTATTTCACCTTTTCCAACTTCATTTTTCGATGTTACGTTTACTCTGTACGTAGAAAATGCTTTAAGTCCGTTGATAGTGATTGTAGTGTTTGTGGTACTTAACGAACCGATTAGCTCATTGACCCTCTGACATTGCTCAATATTGAGTAGGTCATAGGTCACCTGGTAGCCAGTGGCGAGGCAAGGATTGTCCGAGTCTTTGTCAGGGGCTGACCATGATACGTCCAGTTCATCGTGGTCGACGGGGTTGGCTGTTAAGTTGGTTACCGTATCCGGAGCTGAAACGTATATTAATCGATATTTAACAAACGGGTTTTGCTCAAGTTTTTGTATGTGAATATTTGCAAGTCATCAAATCACGCAAGCGCGCATCTTCTAAGCGCCAGGTTTTGGCTTATTTCTGATCTTAGGGAACATTTGAGACCTTGCAAAAGATGGTGCAAACATCAAATCATTTTAATTTTTTCATTAAAACTGTTTTGTTATAGCTGCCAATTTATTGGGGCTTCTGGCAATTGCTAGAACCAGTTTGTGTTTTACGTGAGCCTGGCTAAAGTGAAATGTGCCTTACATCTTGCGAACAAGATTGGGATTGAACACGTCGTCAAATCTCAGTCAATATTCACATTTTCATATGGTAAACACTGTTATGTTCATATCAAAGAACAAAAAGTAAGCTTGATGAGAAATTCAATAACAAAGTTTTTTTATGTAAATGCCATCATATTAAAATGTGATGGAACCGAATGAAAGTGAGGTGTTCGAAGTATTAAATATACATCAGAAACTACTGACTCATGTAAGACTTGGTTTAGTGGTTGCTGCGTTTTTAACGTAAAAACATGTGGGACTTACTTCACGTGGTGCGTTTTTTTCTATAATCTGGAGAAAACATAAAGCTCCTATTGATACAAAAGCCTTCTAAAGGACAGAGAGTAGTCATTTTGTTTCCCTTTATTAACCAAATATCGTAATTTAGTGGTCAAAAGGGTTAGTGGAAAAGAGTATATCTTTTGGCTAAAAAATTATCAGATGGCATTCAAGTAACATGTAGAATATATCCAGCCTTAATTGTAAAGTATTGTTTGAATGACATATCGTGTATGGACATATCGAACTATGAGGAGAATCCACAATTACTTTGTGTTTACCTTTTTTTCCAGTTGAAAAAACAAGCTCAAAACTGTGAGGCCCGATGCCTTTAGTTGTTTGCGCAGCTACGCTTATTCCATATTCCAAGCAAGGAGACAAAGTAATGTCGGCGCTGATACCCTCAACATGTCGAGTCTCTGTTATGTAACTGTCTCTTCGAGTGATCCTCATGACGTAGTTAACAATGTTAACTCCATTTGTTGGGCAGAGAACTGGCTGCCATGAGATAATAGGTTTGACTGAACTGGCGTCATTATTAGTTGAGCGATGGGGCTGGCCCGGTGAAGAGCCAGAATCTGGAGTCAAAACAAAACCACACGCAACATTTGAAATACCATACATTTTGGTGCGTATGCCGCGGCTTATACGTTGATTTGGGCCCAAAAAGTTTCCGATGTACGAAGACGTATTAATTTTCAAAAAATAAAACTTAATGAATATTTTTATAGAAAGATCGTTGGTAAAACAGCTCAAGGTGCCACAAACACTTTGTTCAAACAAACAAAATGTAGAAACCTGCAAACTATTATTGAGGCAACCGGTGATCGGGGTTCAACTGTTTAAGGATGATCGGGGCGGTGAGGAGGATTGAGCCACTCCTTTTCCATGAAATGTCCCTTGTGATCAGCGTCTCAAATAGCCTCTCCTAATTCAAACTCCTACTGCCCGGCTTCACGTTGCCGTTCCCCGTTTAGAACTGTGGGCAGAGGTGTGCAGGCGGGTTTCTGGCGCCTCCAAACCAGATTTCTCCGGGCAGGTGGGGCTCGTCAGCCATGGAAGGCAGCCCACCCAGGAGAAGGAAAACTCTGATTCTAAACCACCAGCCCTGTTAACCTGAGCTTTGCGGCTTAAGGACAGACGCAGAAGGGTGCTCTCGTCTCCCCAGTCCTAAAGAGGCAGAGTCATGCCACTATTCATATCTCAGTGGCACCCAGGGGCAAATGATCTTCTATGAACGTTACTACTAGCACCAGGGTTAGAGCCCCTGATTTACATACCGCCGTTAGACAAAGCCGCAGAAATTCTGCTTCAATGACAAGTGACACTCAAAGCCCCAAAGGGAAAGGTGCCCCTCTGACAAGGCCCACAGCTACGACGCCCAAGACGGACTTATGCAAGTCGGTCCGCATTGCAACTCTCAACGGCTCTGGATACCAAGAAGCAATTCTTCACCAGATGAAATCTTACAACATCTTCATCTTAGGCATCACCGAAGCCAGACTTATCAACAACAACAGTTAACGTATCGAAGAGGCCACCATGATGTATTCCGGAAACTCAACTAGGACAAATGGTGTTGCCCTTTATGTACGTCCACTTTTTAACAATGCTATTACCAAATGACAGGCAATATCAGATAGGCTTCTCTATGTAAGATTACAACACCGCCATGGACAGATGTCTATCATCGTGGCATCTGCACCGACGAACCTAGCTGATGACCTCACCAAAGACCAGTTCTATGACCAGCTTGCAGCTGTAACAGAAGATGTCCCTCCACACGATAAATTAATCATCCTTGGTGATTTGAACGCCTCGCGAAGCTGCTCAAGAAGAGGCTTTGAATCTATTCTCGGGCCGTTCGGATCCTGTTCCACCAATGACAACTCAATCAGGCTGCTCTCCTTCCGCGCCTCACAGAATGTCTCGATCACAGGCAGCTGGTTCCGGCGCCAGGACATTCATAGAATGACCTGGATCTCAAACGATGGTCGGACACGGAAAGAATCAGACCATATCCTCACCAAAAACCGAAACATCGTTAAATCAAACAGAGTCTACAGGGGAGCTGAATTGCAAGGATTGCTCATTGCAAGGATTGCAATCACTCCCCGCTACCACTCCAAGAAACCCTCCACTCCCTTGTACAACGTACAACGAGTTACACAGGACAAAGATCTTGCAGCAAGGTACTCAATTACATATCACAACAAGTTCCAGGCCCTAGGTGACCTCCCGGAGGATGTGGAGTCAGTTTGGTCCACCATCAGCTCACTCATCCACGAAACTGCAACCTCAATCATTGGAAAGCAGCGACGCATCAAACGCCGCCCATGGTTATCAGACACTACACCCAAAATCCTGGAAGACAAATCAGTAGCAAGAATGAACAACAATCACGCAGAACACAGACGCCTGCAAGGAATTTTCATGGCAAAAGCAAAGCAGGACAGGGAAAGATTTATCGACAGTCTCTCCCAAAGGATCGAAAACGACTCAAGTCTGCCTACAAAGTCATCCAGGAACTCCGCCCTAAAACTAACAACTGTGTGATAACAACAGAGAAAGCCGATGGTACACCCTGCTCAACCGACCAAGAGACACTCGACAGGTGGATGGAGCACTACGAATCTGCCCTTAATCAGCCAGAAGCCCCTCCCTGTCCAGTGCTGGACATTCTCGCTACAACCCTCCTGACCCCGATGTCTCTTCAGACGCTCCCACAGTGAAAGAGGTCAAGGCAGCCATCAATAGGCTGAGAAACGGTAAAGCAGCTGGACCAGACCATATCCCCCCGGAGCTACTAAAATGTACCATCGACCCTATAAGCTCTGTTCTCCACAAGATCTTCACCAAAGTATGGCAGTCTGGCAGAGTCCCCATACAGTGGAAAGAAGGAATCATCATCAGCCTGTACGAAGGGAAAGGGAAAGATTCACGCGCAGAATGCAGTAGCTATAGACCAATTACGCTTCTCTCTGTTCCCGGGAAGGTCTTTTCCCATGTACTACTTGCACGTCTAAACCCACTTCTCACAAAACATAGACGACCAGAGCAGTCTGGCTTCACTGCTGGGCGCTCTACAGTCGACGCTATTCTCGCCCTCCGTTTGCTATGCAAACTGCATTGGGAATTCACCCAGCCCCTCTCCGTGGCTTACGTCGACCTGAAGGCGGCATTCGACTCAGTCGATAGGAATGCTCTGTGGAATGCTCTTCAAGACATTGGGGTTCCTGAACATCTCATGAACCTCATTAAAGACCTCCACACTGACACCACTGCCTAGGTCCGCCAAGGAAACAGCACCTCCCAAAGCTTCCTCACAAGATCCGGTGTAATGCAGGGATGTATCCTGGCCCCAACCCTTCTGCTGTGCCATGGACTGGATCCTGGACCGTGTCACAGCAAATGCAGGCATCTCCATCGGTCAATTCCAATTCTCCGACCTGACCTACGCAGATGATGTTGCCTTAGTCGGCCACTCAAGCAACAGTATGAGAAAAACACTCGACTTGTTTCAACAAGAGGCATCCCATCTTGGGCTCAAGATTTCCTGGCAAAAGACCAAAATCCAGAACATGGCCGGGAACAACCACCATGCGAACACCAGCCTGCATGGACAAACCGTGAAAACTGTTGACGATTTTATCTACCTTGGCAGCAAGATCTCCAATACCGAATATAGTGAGCCCGACACTTTAAGGAGGCTAGGTCTCGCCTCATCAGCCATGAACAGCCAACACAAAGTATGGAAGCTAAAGAAGCTCAAGCACACCACCAAACTGGCAATGTACAGGACGTGCATTATCCCTGTCCTTCTTTATGGATCAGACACGTGGACACTCCTTCAATCTGACCTGAGAAGACTAGAGGCCTTCCTTCAACGATGCCAAAGAACCATCCTCGGCATCCGATGGTATAATTACATCACCAACTTGGAGGTCTCTCATAGGACTGCACTCCCTACCATTGGTCATCTAGTCAGCTACTGTCAAGGTGCCCTTTTCAGCCACACTGCCCGCCTCGCTGACAACACCCCGGCCAAGAAGACACTCAACATTGCCAATAACTCTAGAGGCAGAATCCCCAAGCTCCGGGCTGGTCAAGACCAAGAGGCCGTCCCAAGTCTTCCTGGCTTAAGGAACTGGGGCAGCCCAGCGAAATCAACACGCTCTGGAACCAGGCTACAAACCGCGGACACAGAAGATCAGCGCCACGGACCCGGATGTCTATGCGGTGGAGTGAGTGAGTGAGTGAGTGAGTGAGGTGACCCAAGAAGTTTTCATCCCGCGCACGAAGAACGCCACGTAAATCTAATGCCAAGTTAGAGCAACCATTGTCGACAAGCGGTTAATATTGACTGGATCCTTGCACATGGTTTTGAGCAAGAGTTCCGCGCAACATAGGCCGCTGATTTAGAATTGGTCACTGTACCATTACTCAAAACTTATTTCCATGCAACATTTGGGACACCACTATAAAACAAACTTTCAAAAAATCACCCCATAGCTGATAGTGCAGTGTTCTACACTTTTGTGATCCAATAATAAAAAATATATGCACAAAAAATGTATAAATTTGGACACAATCCGTTGTTCCAGTCAGGAGAAAATAGTGGAAAACCATGCACAGTTATCAGCATGTAAACATATTATCCTTAATTTCGATTGTTTCGACCGAAATTAAAATCAGGGTCTTCAAATTGTATTTTCTCGACCGAAAGTATTTATTCAGACAGAAATATTTCGATGGAAGATTGGTACTGGTATGAACTTCATAATCAGTAACCCTTCAGACTAAAATTAACATAAACAATTTTTGATGATTACGAATCATGTATTGTACATTTACAAGAACGCTTAAAATACACAATATTAAATGTCAGCTGCCATTTTACAAAGAAGCACAAACTACAAACCTTACCTTTATCTAATGAGGCTGTACACGTGGTATTGCAAGAGGACATGTTGCGATAGTTGAGACACTTGTCTAAAAATAAAAGTTATCAACAGGAGAGGATTAATCATTTTAATCCGATTTACAAATTGACGTGAAACAAGTTAAATATAAGATTTAAAATCTGTTAATTTGGAAAGTTAAGCTCGGTTCATACTTTACGCGAAAGCGAATGCAAATCGATTTTTTTGTGGAGCAACAATTCAGTACGCGGGCTTGGGCTTCGCTTTCGCAATTTGCGTGGTGTATGAACCGGGATTTTACATGGTATGGATACTATCATCTAATAGTATTAATATAATAATCATAAACAGTTTTTGTATGGCGCTTATCAAAGTTGAAATTGCTTCTTGGGCTAAACAAGTGAATCTGAAGTTTGAGTATTGAATTGTTCAAGTGCGGGAAGTTTTTGATGTGATTGGGCAGACGTTTCTATAGTTTCGGTGGTGCAAATTGGAAATCTCATTGATTATTTTATTATAAATTATATGTTTTCATTCTTTTTTTTTATTTATTTATTTTTTTGGGGGGCAGAAAGGATATGAACAGAGTAGACCAAAAGAACTGAGCGAAGATTCCCCAGGGCATCGTACTCCTTGATTTATTCATGGGAATAATCTATAGTGTCCACACTGTATGAGCATTCTCCTTGTAAATGAACAAACGTAATCAACCTACCTGTACAGTTTTCTCCAGTGTACCCAGGTTCACAACTCTCAGAACAGTTAACTCCAAACTTCCCAGCAGCACACACTTTTAAAACAAATTAAGATACATTGATCAGTGAATGTGTATAAAAACTCAACATACTTTTAATACGTTAAGTTTAAATAGAAAGATTATTTGTTGTACCTTGACAGTTATCTCCAGTGTATCCTGGTGCACAGTCCCCATCACAATGACCTGTTTTTTCATTACATGATGCTCTGTCTTTGCAGTGACAAATCTGGGAACAGTTGGTGCCAAACTTTTCATCGGCACAGCCTGAAAAAAAGAAGAAGCTTAAATGGCCTGAGTCGTCATGATTATAGCAAGAAATGGAACAACCCATGCGCGCTTGCGCACCGGCGGTCACTTCACAGCTTGACAAAGACGGCACCCTTTTAGTGATTTGACCGCAAGAGCGCGCGTTTGCAGTATCTGGGGGAGTCCGTTTTTCAATGTGCAGCCACAGGCCTGCTAATCATGACGACACAGCCCCTTTAAATGTATACAGACGGAGCCCCTTAAGGGACAGGTAAAACAAACTTAACAGGTAAAGTTCCCTCGAAATTCCGACTGTGATGCAATTTCGGCTTTGATGTCTTGTAGTGTCTTAAGCTTTATCACTGAACTTTTTTTTTTTTTTTTTTTTTTTTTTTTTTGCGGAAAGGATATGAACAGAGTAGACCAAAAGAACTGAGCGAAGATTCCCCAGGGCATCGTACTCCTTGATTTATTCATGGGGATAATCTATAGTGTCCACACTGTATGAGCATTCTCCTTGTAAATGAACAAACGTAATCAACTGTACAGTTTTCTCCAGTGTACCCAGGTTCACAACTCTCAGAACAGTTAACTCCAAACTTCCCAGCAGCACACACTTTTAAAACAAATTAAGATACATTGATCAGTGAATGTGTATAAAAACTCAACATACTTTTAATACGTTAAGTTTAAATAGAAAGATTATTTGTTGTACCTTGACAGTTATCTCCAGTGTATCCTGGTGCACAGTCCCCATCACATTGACCTGTTTTTTCATTACATGATGCTCTGTCTTTGCAGTGACAAATATGGGAACAGTTGGTGCCAAACTTTTCATCGGCACAGCCTGAAAAAAAGAAGAAGCTTAAATGGCCTGAGTCGTCATGATTATAGCAAGAAATGGAACAACCCATGCGCGCTTGCGCACCGGCGGTCACTTCACAGTTTGACAAAGACGGCACCCTTTTAGTGATTTGACCGCAAGAGCGCGCGTTTGCAGTATCTGGGGGAGTCCGTTTTTCAATGTGCAGCCACAGGCCTGCTAATCATGACGACACAGCCCCTTTAAATGTATACAGACGGAGCCCCTTAAGGGACAGGTAAAACAAACTTAACAGGTAAAGTTCCCTCGAAATTCCGACTGTGATGCAATTTCGGCTTTGATGTCTTGTAGTGTCTTAAGCTTTATCACTGAACTGGAATGGGGGAGAAGATTGACAATTGATAAACAAACCAAGAAACTACGATCATTACCAAAAGTAAATTTCCCTATTTGAGGTATAACAAAAACATAAAATGCCCATTAGCGCCAACGTATAAAACTGAAACCCATTGCAACGGTCTCACAATATGTTATTTTGGATTCACAATCCATTATAATGGATTCACAAGAACTTAGGGCTAAAAAAATCATCCTGACGTCGCATTTCATCCACAGATTACTTACATTCACAGTGACAGTGAAAGTAACACCCTTTGTACGTTGTACTTTGCAGTGAGATTTTTTTATTTTTTTTATACCTTGACAGTTAACCCCAGTATATCCCGGTGCACATTCACCCTCACATTGACCTGTTGTTCCATTACACGATACTCCGTCCGCGCAGTGACATGTCTGAGCACAGTCTGCGCCGTACGCTCCCTCTCCACACGCTGTAAGTAATTAAATAATAATATTAATTGGCATACTTTATGAGATGGTATCCGTTTCATCCCCGAATTTTTGATCATCGTCAATCCAACAAATTAATTATCTAAGGATGGTAAACTCCAGTTCATGCTGGGATTTTCTTATTTGGATACGAATGCTGGGAAAAGTGAACGACTCTGAGAACATACACAGGTGGTATGAAATAAATAGAATGTGTAAAGTTTCAATGTTTGCAGTTGTGTGGTTTGAAGATGATCTCTACCTTCTATGCAATTAAGTCCCTGGTATCCGGCAGCGCAACTGCAGCCGTATGGATCTGGTAAACAGAACAACATTCCTCTACACGCAGTACCATCAGCTTGGAGTACAGAATCACAATGGAGACTGCCATTTTGACCAAACTGGTTTGGTCCAAGCACTGTGTTGTAACAAGAAGAAACTTGAAAGCTATTTTCAATACAAACAATTTTATGTCAAGAGTCAAGTTATTATTGTGTGTATGTGTTGTTGTTTTTTAATTTAGAAATCAATGTGCTCACTGACATTTTTGACACGTTGTACCACTAAAACCAGGTGGACAGATACAGGCACCGCTGACGTCATCACAAACTCCGCCGTTGAGACATATCGGGCAGTCACTAGCACAGTCAGTTAAATTCCATTTATCTCTTCGGCATCCTTAAATACAAGCAGAAAAGTTGTGTTAGTTGAAAAACTGGGAATTCATAACTCATTCCGAATGTTTTAAAAATGTACCTAAAAGTATACAGGGGCCGGTGAAGGAACTCAAGCCTCTGAATACACCATATTGGTTATGCAGACGGGGAGTCATAATGTTATGAATGCTTAAGGCCTACGTTCTGATAGCATTTGAGAATTGACCCTCAACTGTCTTGTTACTTATAAATCTGTTTGAGTGAGTAATACAAGATCGTGTTTCTGTAAACGAGTAAAATTCAAACCCCGCATGAAAAAAGATTGACTGTCTGGTATCAGATTATTCAATGGAGACATACAAAGGAAGATTCAAATGGGTTCTCTACATGCATTCATGGTTTCCTGGTCGTGTAGTTTTATTGCCAAACGGTAAATCTAATTTTAAAACAAAAGTCATACGAAAATCAATCAGTTTTAAAATGATTGTGTACCTCTAACTATTAGTTTAAAAAATGCTTGCATTCCTTTGCCACGATGGTTTTGATAATGACACTCGTAGATACCGCTATCGCTGATTTTGGCGTTACTAATATTCCAAAACATGAGTCCATTCCAATCTTGTACAGCTTCACCACCATCCTTTCTCCAGCGGGTCTCACTTAGAGACTGATTCAAAGACTTGACGCTGAGACTCACATCTTCACCAAGATTCACTGTCTTGCTTACAAACGATGGCAGAAGGTGAGCTTCAAATATTTAAGCAACATTAAGCATCACATAAAAAAGGATACCCGTAACATCCTAAGATTGAAAGGGGTTGAGCTTAAGGATACCAATTTGGTACATTTCTGGTTACCATCAAACCTTTTTTTTCGCCCGTAAATGTTGTACTTAGTAAACAGTTTGTGTTTTGCTTCAGTATTATAATTATTAAATCTAAGAAATGAAAACTATATATAGGGTGGATCAAAACAGCTGTATTGTAGTATTGGCCTGATTCAAAATCAAATCAATGTGACAAAGGTTCTTGTGTTAATTCATAACAATTTCCCCGCAGACATTTTTTTTAATTTTCCCCACATCTTTTTGTTTCCCCCAATTAGGACTTGGCCTACCTGTTGAACTCATGATGACAGTTTCTATACTGACATTGCCGGCTTTGTTCCCTAAACTGCAAGCAAACACACCGATCCTTTCAACCCCGCCAGAGGCCGGCATATCTAGTGTGGAGATATGCGTATATCCATTGGATCCCTGAGTTCTTTGTGTGGTGTTTGCCGGTAGGTTGAGGGGCGAAGACCAGTCACTGGTGCCTGTGTATGTTGTCCTCTCAAAAGACAGAGTTCCGCCCAGACCAACAAGAATCCCCGTGATGAATGTTTGTTCAGACGAGTTGATGTGAGGTTTAGTGATGCATGTGAAATCATCAATGCCACAAACACCTAAATTAAACACAACGGAAACACATAATACTTTCCAATATAAAACATTGAAGTTGCATGAGCCGATTTGAGCCAATACCCCGTTCGTTTTGTTCTCTAAAGAATTTTGACAGATAATGCTCTTTCAAAACGAAAAACATACAAAAACCTTTGCATATGTGCCACGGAAAAGGCATACAAGTATGCGACCTGCAAACTGCAGTAACCGGTTGTATGGCTTCTGAGTGCACCCCCCCCCCCCCCCCCTCCACACGAACAAAGATATTGACAAAATAGGGAGACCGCCAACATCAGGGCTGGATACCTCAGTTGGTGGAGCGCCGGTATGTTAATCCAGGATGGCTGGTCCAAATCCCGCTGAGTGTCAATTCTTCTTTGTCCACCCCAAAATTGAATTAAAATTTATCCAGTCAGTTTCCCTTGCGATATTTTGCTTAATGCAAGAAACTCCATGAGCTTTCGTAGCAATAACTACTTCATCGAAAGTTCATACTGGTTTTTTGTTCTGTTTGTTTTTTCATTCCCCTTTTTTTTTAATTAGGACAGTTCCAATATCTTGGAAATTCTACAAGAAACGTAATGTTCACGATATAGTAGTACTAGTTGCACGACGGTACGGGTGCCTGAGACGACCGCGCACCAGCACACACTTTTCAACACAAGAAGTTTATAGTTTTGTAGCCAAAATCATCCAAAGAATTTTTTTTCCAAAACTGTGTGATTCCTTTGTCTATTTGAAATTCCGCAAGGCTAGGTGTATATAATTTTTTTTTCTCACTTTTCCAACGCCCTTTACTCTTTTTTACAGTCTATTACATGACAAAGAAAATCACAGGCGGGTATAGCGGCAGTGCAATAGTAGAATACTGGTAGTTTATGAAACAGTTATATGATTAAAACCAATGTCACAAAATACAACTTTAAAAAAGGGCTTGGTTACTGTGTTATTATTCCCAAAAGCCGACTGTTGGTGTGACTCTGTCGGTCACAGCATGCATTTGAACGTAGTTTGCCATCAGCTGAGATGACGTAGTACCCACTACAGGTCACGTGATGACATGTAAAGATTGGTAGCGCAATCGATCTATTTCGAGCAGTTTGGATACCGTACTACTAAACGTAGCAGCTTGAATGAGTTTGAATGCGTGTACGTCAAGGATCACGACGCTTGCACTTTATTACATGGGCTGAAGGCTTCAAATGTGAAGCGGAAGTTAAGGTCGGCTTTAAAATAATTATAAAACAAATCAAACATTTGCGAAATTGTTTTAAATTTACAATTTGTAAATCGAGTTTCTAATTATACAAACTATATTTTTTTTAAACAATTGCCACCATGCCAGCTGCAACTGCTATGTGAGGTGCCCAGAAATCATCATTCTCGCGAAAACTTGACGTTCTCTATCTAGGCCAACTTACAAGATCTATTTAAAAATCAAGTACGGCTTTTATACAATACTGTAACGATTGGCCCGACCCGTCAGCAAGAGGGCGTCAGCACGACTCCGGAGTGGAGTCGACCGATGATGGAGGAGCGCTGACACGGCCCCGGCTGGAGCCGTGTCATGGAGCAGCTTCCTGAGGGCGCTACAACACAACACCGTGCGGAGTTGTGTTGTAGCGAGCCCTTGCTGAAGTGTCGGGACACCCGTTCCGCTGGGAAGACGTGATCTCTCTTGTTGTTGGCTTTGTTTTGTGAAGACAGAAAATAAAGAAACCAGAGAAAACAAACTGGATTTGTGTCTTTTGCGTGTGATATTCTGTGTCGTGTCGAAGGGAATTCCACGAGGGAAAAATCTTGTTACAATTGTTATGGTGTTAACCCCGGCCCTTTGTGATGTTTATTTTTGCGCACTATAGTCATGGCGATTATGTGCACCTGGGTGTGCATGGAAGTTATGTAATAACCCAGTATATAAAGTACTTTCACTGTCGCCTCGTGGTCTGTCTCCTTCAGGTGCGCCACCGAGTCGAAGGTGTATTTCGTTTATTATTTAGCAATTGTATTTCTCTAATTTAAGTTATGTTTAAATAAAACACCCTGCGGTGTGTACGCTCTAGAAATAAAAGAGAACGTCCAATTTGTGTTTCATTGCTGAGTTTAAGATCCGTTTGGGCGGAATGGCTATGATGGCCAAACCGTCCATAACATATGGCGGAAGATCCGGTTCTCGGTGGCGCACCCTGCCAGCTGGCCGAAGGACGCAGACCCGCTTGGGGATACAACAGGTATTTATACTTTGTTAACTTGTTTTCTTGCATTACCCACAGCGTAGATTTTATGTTCATTATTCGAATTGTGTTTTGATGATTATGCTATTACATTTGTATGTCATTATTTCTATCACAATGGCCAGTAAATATGAATTGAAGTTCAGGGATACTTACTCTGGTACTGAAGATCTTGACTTGTTTTTGAGTAGACTATGTTATGGTGTTAACCCCGGCCCTTTGTGATGTTTATTTTTGCGCACTATAGTCATGGCGATTATGTGCACCTGGGTGTGCATGGAAGTTATGTAATAACCCAGTATATAAAGTACTTTCACTGTCGCCTCGTGGTCTGTCTCCTTCAGGTGCGCCACCGAGTCGAAGGTGTATTTCGTTTATTATTTAGCAATTGTATTTCTCTAATTTAAACATAACTTAAATTAGAGAAATACAATTGCTAAATAATAAACGAAATACACCTTCGACTCGGTGGCGCACCTGAAGGAGACAGACCACGAGGCGACAGTGAAAGTACTTTATATACTGGGTTATTACATAACTTCCATGCACACCCAGGTGCACATAATCGCCATGACTATAGTGCGCAAAAATAAACATCACAAAGGGCCGGGGTTAACACCATAACATATACCCCTCGTTTTAGAATTGGCCCCTGACAATTCATATAATCTTAAACTTTAAATTAAATACGTCTTGAACCGACTAATTTGGAAAGTAAAACATCTTTCCAATGAACAGTTTAAATACTAATAATCCACAATTAAATTTACAACCATGTTCATTAAACTCGTATTCACTTCAGTACAATCAATAATTCAATTCAACAGAAATTCACAATATCATTAGATGGTATTTTGCTTCAAAATAGTGACGATAAAAGTTGATCAGACGAATATCGACAGGGTCTTCAAGCAAGTGAAGTTGAATTAGATAATGCTGAATCTGCGACGAGTTGACCGACATCTATTGAATTTCACCGGCGGCGAGTGGACTCAGCGGCTGCTCCAAGGGATCTCTGTAGCTACTTCATTGGTAGGGCCGATTGTCGTCTGTTCTGATGACCAAGTGGAATCCGGATTCCCTAAACAAACTAGAACATTATATATAATACTACAAGGTACATTAATCAACTACATTAGCACTTTCTTAACATATTTCTGAGGAACACTCAGAATTTATAAAGCTTTCATTCTGAAACCTTAAAAACAATTACACGTTTACCAACAAATAAACTATAATTTCAATAACTGAAATAATATGCCATGCAATATCTTTATTTTGATTTGCCAGTGATACGGACAGGATTACGTTGAAGAAAGTTTCTAAGGGTTTCATTGATATTTTCAACGGGTTCCCATGAATTTTTGCTGTGAGGGAAATCTTTCCACTTTATCAAGTAGTGAAGTTTACCGTTGACAAATCTCCCACGTATAACTTTTTCTACGTGAAACTCTTTACCGGTAGGTTGTCCAATGTCCGGTAAACCAGGTATATTTAACCCAGTCTGCTGAGGTTGTTGTGTAGCTAACAAAGGCTGAAAGGAATCTTCTGGGCAATCACTGTCTTCGATGAAATCAAGTGGATCTCTCTGAACAAAATCATTTGGCACCACGTGATTAGGTGGTCTGGCAAAACGATTATATGCAAAATTTCATTCGGTTTACATGAATTGGCACACGAAGTAGTTTGTTATTTTCCAGATTTCGGACTTTGAAATTAACAAGACCGGTTTGTTGCACAAGCAAATATGGACCACACCAAAACTTCTGGAGTTTTTTAGACAGTCCCTTTTGGATTGCTGGGATATAAATGTATACCACATCTCCAACTTGATAGGGTACTTCTTGAGTACGACTGTCATAGCGTTCCTTCATTGAAGCTTGATTAGCATCAAGGTGTTTCTTCGATATTTCTCTGGCAACTTCAAGTTGATCAATCAGATGATGAATATAATCTCTCACATTTTGGTCGGAATATTCAGGTTTTCCATGAAGTGATACATCAATAGGCAGTACTGCCTCTCTACCATACAACATAAAGAAAGGACTAAATCCAATTGAATTGTCTGCAGGTGTACTGCGATACGCAAACTGAATGGCCGGAATATAGTTATCCCAGTTGGTATGGAACTTGTTTACATAATGAGATACTGTAGTTAAAATTACAGAATTGAATCTTTCTTGTACAGCATTACATTGCGGATGGTACGGACTAGTGTTTACTTTGTCAGTACGCATGATTTTGCACACTTCTTGAACTAATTTACTTAAAAAGTTTGTTCCTCGGTCACTTAGGAGTACACGGGGGCAACCATGATTACAAACAATTTCTTTGAAAAATATAGTTGCTACAGTGGCAGAGTCCGTTTTAGCAATAGGCACAAGGATAGGCCATCTAGTACAATGATCCATGAAACATAATACATAACGGTTTCCTGATTCAGTGACTGGGAGGGGGCCTAGAATATCTACGCTAACCCTTTCAAATGGTCCAGGAACTTTCATGGTAAGCAGTGGGGCTACAACTTTGTGCTTCGGTGTTTTAACACGGTGACAAGAATCACAAGATCTGACCCAATTATCAATATCACGATGCATGAACTTCCAAAAATATCGTTGCCGAATTTTACTGTATGTTCTATGGAATCCAAAGTGAGCGGAAAGAACAAGATCATGACAATGATGAAGAACAGTATCTATGTACGGACTTGGGATGTACAATTGAACAATATTACGTTCCGGAATCCTTCTGCTTCGTGGCGTGTGCCAAACATGATACAAAATGCCATTATGTACAAAATACTGATTTACTTCAAGTAATAACCTACGGGCTATTTTGTTATCCTCTGGTAGGAGATCTGACTCCAGATAATCAATGATCGATTTCGAAAATGAGTCATTTCGTTGACCCTGTTTGATTTTATCTAGGTCAATGTTCTCATGAACAACAGGTAAGTGATCTTTGAAGTTCACCATGTTGTGATTATGCAAACGTTTACCACGTTGGTATCGAAGATTTCGCACCTCTTCTATTTTAGACGAGTTTTCTTCATGATCAAAACCAGTTAAAACTGTCTCAGAGTCTGATTGACTCAATTGTGCGGTATCGCTATGTGAGCTTTCTACTTGTGGGTGAGGAACACCTGTAGGTTGGGAATTGTCTTTCCAAATTCTGCTCAGAGTGTCTACGTTAGCAAGTTTCTTGCCTGGTCGGTGTTCAATATCATAACTGTACGATTGTAAATACAAGGACCAACGAGCTAATCTACCAGATGAACGTTTTTGGTCAAACAACCATTTAAGAGCTTGATGATCAGTCATAATTTTGAATTTTGGGCTATGTTCCAAGTAAGTAGAAAACTTTTTCACTCCTTCAACAACAGCAAGTGCTTCTAATTCCGTCACAGTATAATTGCGTTCCGCTGGCTTAAGCGCTCTACTGGCATATGCAATAGCTTTTTCGTTACCATCCTGTATTTGGGATAATACAAATCCTAACCCCTGACAGGACGCATCAGTTTGCAAAACAAACTGTGAGCATTCATCAAACCTAGGATGGGATAATACAGGTGGCTCCAAGAGACTTTGTTTCAGATGTTCAAAAGCTTCTGAACACTCTTTTGTCCATTGGAATGGAATGTTCTTGCAAGTCAGTGCGGTTAGTGGTTGAGCAGTTTTGCTGAAATTTTTTATGTAACGCCTGTAATAACCAACAAAACCAAGGAATGCACGAACATCTTTGATATTCTTTGGTAATGGGTATTCTTTTACAACTTTGAGCTTTTCTGGGTCAGTTGCAACACCGTCTTCACTAATTATGTGTCCAAGGTAGTGTATTTTATCACATGCAAAAGAACATTTCTTCGGCTTCAGTTTAAGATTAGCATCTCTGAATTTCTGAAATACTTGGCACAAATGATCGAGATGGTCTTTGAAAGTCTCGCTATAAATGATAATGTCATCTAAGTACACTAAACAAAACTTCCAATGCAATCCTCTCAGCACTTCATGCATTGTTCTTTGGAATGTACTGGGTGCATTGTGTAGTCCAAAAGGTAACACATTGAATTCATACAATCCGTCTTGAGTAATGAACGCTGTTTTCTTTTTAGAATCTTTATCTAGCCCTATTTGCCAATATCCTGACGCCATATCTAGAGTAGTGAAATATGCTGGTTTAGACATACCGAGATTGTTAAATGTATCCGAAATACTGGGCAGTGGAAAATTGTCTCTGACCGTGATCTGGTTTAATCTCCTAAAGTCAATACAAAACCTGTATTCACCAGTTTTCTTTTTTACCATAACAACTGGGCTAGAAAATGGTGAAGTTGACTCAGAAATAATACCATCATTTAACATTTTGTTAACATGCTCTCTTATTGTCCGCTGTAACCTCGGTGAATGTCTGTAGGGGCGGCATCTAACTGGAGGGTTGTTACCAGTATCGATTATATGTTCAACCTTATCGAAAAAACCACATGGACTTCTTTCGGTTTCAAACACATCAGAATAATTACTGATTAAAGCTTTAAGCTGTTGTCGTTGAGTAGGGTTTATGGAAGACGATGAAATGTTAATTTTATCGAGAACCTCTTGACCACTAGATGAATACTGTGGGTTCGTAACCTTATGTTCAATGTTGGTGCTAGATTCAATCTTGTCAAAATTGGCAAAATCAGAAATGTTATTCTCTTCCACAATATTGAACGTACCAATTTTAGTACGGGGGAAAATTGTAACTGGAACCTCAGATGGATTCATTACCATAACTGTCACTTTCGTACCCGAGTCTGTCATGTGGGAGCTAGATATAGTGTTTGCAACTACTAGACCAATGTTCTGGATATTACGTCCACCATGACAATGACCTATTACACCCGAGGGAAGGTAATTTTTGATTCTGACCTCGCAGACAGATTGTGAACGTGGGGGTACAGTAATTTCAGTACAGGTACGCAACTGATTTTTCCTGTGAATGCGAAGTTTAGATTTCCCAAAATCAATTGACACCTTTTGTGAAGTTAGGAACTCGGACCCTAGTATAACATTTTGATATAAGTTACTTGTCACATAAAAGGGTACCATGAATTTTGCTCCAAAAATGTGTACTGGTACATTAAGAAATCCAACAATCTTTACATTGTCACCATTAGCTGTGGTTGCATGGTCAAATTTAGGTTTCAACAAACGCAACTGTCTGAAAACAACGTTGGTTTTATAGTACTTTT
This sequence comes from Marthasterias glacialis, assembly GCA_911728455.2. Lineage (NCBI taxonomy): Eukaryota > Metazoa > Echinodermata > Asteroidea > Forcipulatida > Asteriidae > Marthasterias > Marthasterias glacialis. The sequence continues at coordinate 5,388,276 of OU452225.1, read as the reverse complement.
CAGAAATCAAGTTACTGGTAGCACCTGTATCTATCAAACATTTCAGAGTATCATCACCATTGGTAATAGAGATCATACTATTTTGGTCAAGATCAATTTTCAAGGGGTCATCGCTTTGAACGTCACAGCCGTCCACCCTAACCCCTGTCATGGTAGGCGGCTGGGTCCGTTTAAAGCATAACCTTGGATATGAAATTTAGAGTAGCAGTTTACCTGTTTATGACCGTACGTTTGGGCGGAATGGCTATGATGGCCAAACCGTCCATAACACAATACAGAACATAGTAAAATTGCTCACACAAGATCTCATAGATTTCTTCGACATGATGGCATCGTTAAGGCACCTCACACAAGATCTCATAGTTTTCTTCGACATGATGGCATCGTTAAGGCATCACTTTTAATAATAATAATACTAATTTGGGAGACTAATCATCCTTACTCGCAGCTGAGAAGCTGAATTGCGAAGGACGCGGCTACACATGTTCGAGCTGCAGGCATTCAAGGGCGCCTTCGGCAGCCAGCCACATCAACCCATATGACTACGGATCACAGCCAGAGATCGAAAGTGTATGGTTTTCCGGAAGGAGGAAAACTGGATGGCCGGGAGAAAAACCCTCGTGGCAAAGGAGAGAACCAACACACAACTCTACTCACATAATTGCCTTAGCTGGGAATCGAAACAGGGACACATCGGTGAGAGGCGAGCGCTTTACTCACAAGCCACCCAACATTTGACGTTTAAGCCCTTCTCAAAATTAATTTCTTCGTCAATTTTCCAAACCGGGTTCATTTGACACGAAGAAACATCATAACCAGTACATGTATCAGAATCTACCGGAATGGGCTTTCATGAAGTATTATCTTGTCAATGGTTTATCAGTTTTCAGAAATGAAAATATCTGTTGAAGACAATCAGCGGTCTGTTGTCTAAGTTTGGAACAGGCTTCGCGATAATCAAAATAACCGCGAAGTTGTTTATATTTAGGGAATAACAGTGCGAGGACCCGGTCTTCACTGCTTGGTAATGACCGGGGTGGTGGCTGGCCGCTGTTAACGACCAAGCCGGAGGCGCGGTCGTTAACAGCGGCCAGCCACCACCCAAGGTCATTACCAAGCAGTGAAGACTGGGTCCTCGCACTGTTATTCCCATTAATAAATACCTTTTTAACGAAATAAACGGCTAAAATCGTTCATTTTGTAACTTTTCTTTCTCGGCGATACTTTCTTGTTTTGTTAGCCGGTCTTTATATCGCCGTTAATACACCCCCACGTGAGCACGTTTTGACCAATCAGAATCCACAAACTGTCCTAGGTATTTATTAATGTGGAATATTGCTCATCCATTCCCTCTCTTTTACCGTGTGTGGGTGTGTGTGTGTGTGTGGGGGGGGGGGGGGGGGGACACAAACCCCCGGATCCGCGCCTGATGGAAAAAAATGTTTGTAAAATAAAGACATTAACATCACTTAACGGGTCGGGATAAAAAGTTGTACTCGTTATCTGCGTGTGAAAGTCTTGAATGAATGTATTGAATTAATCTCGGATACATGACGATACTACTGTCTCATAATGAGGAATTCAACTCGAATAAAAATCAGCACACTAGAATAAATCAAACTTGATGTGGAATGTACTGTCAGACCTCAATACAAATTCTTCTTCCCGTTAATACTTCTTTGTAGGCATAATTCAAAATTGGAATTGAATTGAAGATTTAAACTCTCCAGACAAACTTCAACATCAAGACGAAACGAACATAAACATTAAACAAAAATAAAGTCATTTAGCTCACAAATTTAGACCAGGGCCCGACTTCATAAAGCCTGTAAGCAGACGTTTTCTGCTTTACGAAAAAGGCCATTACCAGAATGTCTGTATCACCTGCTAACCGTAAACAAAGCAAAAGGCACGCTAGGGGGTTCCTGTTAGCAGATCAGCGCCGTAACTAGGGTAAGATTTTAGGGTGGCACAAGGGGGGGGGGGGGGGCACAGTTTCCTAGGAGGGCACTTTTGGCGGATTTAAATTGTGGTTTCCGTTTTGCTAAACATTCTTCAAGTAAACAACAAAAACACATAGTTTTTAAAACTTTGGAATTAGTACATACAAGCTCAGAAACGTAACATTTTATTCTGGTAATTTTTAATCTCAAAAGTCCTGATTTCAAATGGGGGCGGGCACTCGGGTGTAGCAGATGAGTGGCACAACAATGCAAATCCATTGTGAACGCCCACACGCGCTGTCAACTCTTTTTGCTCTTTTATGAAATACACTTTTGCTTAGGCAAGTTCTTCTGCTACAGCAAGCAGACAAATGTGCTTACCAATAAGCAGATTCATGAAATTTGGCCCCGGTCGTAAGATTTTTTACACTATGTATAGGTTCGTGTCAATGATTGGCATGGAATAAAAGGGCATAAGGAAAAAGTATTCAAAAGACCGATTGCGCAACAATGTTTACATGCGGTCACGTGACCCCCTATCGGGTTTGACATCATACAGCTGGTGAAAAAATACGTGTAAAGAGATAGGCCGTGACACAGAGTGAGTTCGAAAACAGTCGATTATACTTTCGTTAAGCGATTATTTAGTTAATCAGCCCCTTTATTTAAAGTAGTCTGGTGTGGCATTAATTTAAATCACATCTTTGTTTCATAATTTAACAGAATTCTTCTGAAAAGAGGGTTTTTTAGCCATGCACTACCGGCGTCGGACGACTATTATGTAGCCACCCGTCTGTTATTTTGTTTGTAGTGTCGGCCTAAATCACTGTAAAAAAGGATAAACAACGTTGGAAAAGTGAGCATTAATACCTAGCCTTGCAGAATTTCAAATAGGCAAAGGAATCACACACTTTTGGAAAGCAATTTCTTTGGAGGATTTCAGCTTTAAAACTTTGAAATTTTTGTGTTGAAAAGTGTGTGGTGATCGCGGTCGTCTGGCCTAACGTTCCGTCGTGCGCTGTACACATCGTGTACATTTATACGGTACTTTTACAATGTTCAAGACTTGCTGGAACTGTCCTTACTGGCTTTATTCAGCCACTTGAAGGTCTTTGGTACAAACTCTGGAATATCCTTCACAGATTTCGAGCAAGAAAAGCCTCGATCGAATAAACTAATGTATTAATCATCGTGTACCGTACCACCCTTTCCTATGGAGGGTTACGTGTGTGTTTACATTTTTTACCCAACAGGGGTCACGTGACGTAGGTCACGTAATCGGTCTATTGAAACTCAGGGTGGTGCCTCCCCCCCCCCCAACTAATGTCCGTGCCAACCCCCCACCCCCACCCCCGGTGTCCGCCCCCACCCCATTAGAAATCCGGACTTTTGATATTAAAAATCACCAGAATAAAATTGTACATTTTGTGAGCTTTTGTGTAAGGATTTCAATGTTTTTAAAACTAATGTGTGTGTTTTTTTGTTTTGTTTTTTGCATGCAAAATGTATTATGTTTTACCTCAACACGTCAGATGAGCGCTAGACAGGGCCTTTTGGGGGTGAAATTACAAACAAAAACTACAGTTTTAATTGGCAAAAAGTGTCCAAAGGAAAAATGGTGCCTAACCCATTTGTGCCTCCCTAAAATGTTACACTAGTTACGGCGCTCGATAAAAAGAAATTATCCATAATAGGCAATTACATTTGGTTGGACAGCTCCGTATTAAACAAAATGACAGCTTAGGGCTTATAAAATGTCACTAAACAAAAATCACAAATATTAAAATATTGAAAATTACAATTAAGCGTAAAAATAGTCAAGACTTGAAGCTGTCTTTGATGAATCAATATTATAAAGGTAAGAATTATTAAGCACAGTTTATTACCCACAAATTATTCAATGGCATGTTATTATGTGTTTTGTACCTCATTTTGCACTCGTACTCGATGGCCTACATATTCGAGTACTACCCGGCCACCTCTGTATTTGAAGGTATTTGGTACTCGGGTAAAAACTACTTGACTACAACACTGATTATATAGTGTTGTTAATCATGATTCTGTTTAGCGGTAGTCCGAAATCCATGCTTTGCAATAAATAGATAGTTCCCACTTGACTTTATTCAATGTATCGGCCATACGGCCGATGATCAACATATTGAACGCACCCCGCGTTTTGCATAAATAAAGGTCTGCGGCACGCGGGAGTTTCATCAAACAGTGTCCATAAAAGTACAACTTTTAAGGGAAAAAAACGTTCAATCAAGTTATTTAATCTGTCTATTAAAATCTCATCACCAGCGGCGTAGCGAGGGCACTTTTTTTTTTCTTTTTTTTTTCTTTTTCTTTTTCTTTTTTGATGGGGAAGGGGAGCCTTAATTTGCCGACTGACATTACCAAATGAAAGAAAAGCGCAATGACATAATATGGCTCACCCGGGGCAAAGTCCCCGAGCACTCATGTTTGTTTTTTTCCAGTGATTCCAAGGTTTCAAATAGCCCACAGATGCCGAGTGTTAGACAACTTGTATTTGAAATGCAAGCTTTGAAAAAGCTTTTTTTTTTTTTTTTTTTTTTTTTTTTGTGAATCCCTTGCTGTAGTTTATGTACACAAACGTGTGGGGGTCAAGGGGCGAAGCCCCCGAACGCTCTACGGTTGTTAGTGTTTTCAGGGCTACGGAGGACCGTCAAAGTTGCCGAAAAAACGTTTAATTTTGAAAAACAATTTTGAATCCTTTTGGACTCGGACAAACCTCTTCCCTTGGAGTTTATATGGGCAACAATTCGTATGGGGGTCCTGGGGCAAGATCCCAGGACGCTCTCAGGTTTTTAGTTTAAGGTCGTCAATTTGCCGACAATAAACGTTTTTGATTTTGGACAAACGCCCCTAATGAAGTCTAAGGGGCGTAAATTTTGTAAGGGCGGTCCAGGTTCCGGACGCACGGCTTTCAGTGTTTTCAGAGCTAAGAGGCCCACACATTGCCGAGAATATTCAATTTGATAATTCAAAGTTGGACTTCTCACACTACAAGGATTAAACTAAAATAAGTCGGCAATTCTCTAGGCTTGCCGAATAGATTTGTGTTCAGCCAGAGCCCTTACTCGGGTAAGTTTGGTGCTCAGTTTGACGACTGTGGCTCTAAATGCCGACTCATAGGAAAAAAATATCGGGGGGTATCACACCCCCACACACCCCGGTCGCTACGCCGCGCCGCTGCTCATTAAGTTTCCGAAAAAGAAATTAAAAAATACGGGAAATGCAGAAATCAACACATTTCATACAAAAACCACAAGACAAAAAAAAGCACACGTAAAATTACAAGTTTCAGTTGACAATTACGTTAAACATGAGAGGATACACAAACTATAAGAGGGGAGAGGCTACCAGAACTTTCACCCTTAGCCAAGATCTTCGGCATATGACTATTACAACAAAAACATTAATTTAAAGCCGGTAAAAAAACATTCCGGAACAGATAGATTTACCTTATCCCATACCACTAACGAAACGTCTGGCATACGGTAGTAATTTAAATGGAATTATTGACTTTGATAATTGGTGCTGGAATCAAGTTATAGATACAAAAAAAAAACTTTCATATTTATTTATTTTTTTCTATCACTATCGATCATGATATGCCTACCTTGAAGAACTCCATAAAGTATGACGAGTAGCTTGAAGCTCAGATGGAACTGGTCTGCCATGATTGCCAGCCAGTGAGGACAATGACTCTGCTTATTCTATCCAGTATCTCAAAGCGTTGTCGACTATTCAAACTGAAACAAAGTATTTGGAAAAAGGTTGGCACGCAATTGTGTGTTTTCCCTCAACTTCGTCCTTTTGTATTAAGATTGAGAAGTGAAAGAACAGCAATCGCGTCCTCCGTGAATGGGAAGTTTAATCATTTTTTTTAATGAGAACATCTATTTACCTAATGCGTTTGTCCTTTCGTTTCCCTGCTAGTGCCCCAAAAGATAAAAAGATAAGCATTTGTTTTTGAAGGAGGTTCATTGCATCCAAGCCTCCAGTATTGCACAATCACCCCAAGCCAAGATCCCCAGCATAAAAATGGCTTTTACAGTAGAGACATCAATTTAAAAAAAAAAAAGAGATTATTTTGTTTCTGTTTTTATCAACCATGTATATTGTATTTTTAAGTTGATATGCTACCTCGAAGTAATACATAAATTATGACGAATTTGCTTGAAGCTAATGGAACTGGCAACATGTTCATTTTCAACTGCATTTTTTTTTTTTTGTATGTTTTGCTTCGTTTTAATTTACAGCTTAAAAATTATCTTTTTAATCCAAAAATTGATAAAAAAAAACAAGAATTAATAGCTACGAATTTTTGGTTTACTGTTTCCTTCCTAAAAATCTGAAAATCATGCTCCAGATTTTACAAATAAATGTCATTTTGCAAGGCTAACAATTTCAATATGAATGAAGTACAGTTATTTTTTTGTTTGCAGTTTAATGCACATTTTTTTTCCCTTTGTTTTGTTTTGGTCATAAATTAACAGACACAATTTCACTAAAAAACACTTCATTTGAATTTCTGTTTTCTATTTAATCACCATTAATAATATTCTGGAGTAAAACAATGTGTTAGATTTTGTAGCTCAGAAAAAGGCATTAGATTAAAAGACTTTAAACAATATTTTTAAAAGTGCACCAATAGACCGATTGCGCGACCAATGTTTACATGTCATGTCGTGACATGTAGTGGGTACTACGTCATCTGCGCTGATGGCAAACTAAGTGCAAACACATGATGTGACTGACAGAGTCACACCAAAAGTCGGCTTTTGATAATAATAACAGATTTACAAAGCCCTTTTATTAAAGTTGTATGCTGTAACAATGATATTAATCACATTACTGTTTCATAAACTACCAGTATTCTACTACAAAAGAGGTTCATTTTGAGTTATGCACTACCGGCGTCCGACGACTATGTAGCCACCCGCCCGTTATTTTGTTTGTAATGTAGGCCTAAAACACTGTAAAAAAAATAATAAAAAAAAGGGGGGGTAAAGAACCTTGGAAAAATGAGCAATTATACCTAGCCTTGCGAAATTCCAATTAAACAATGGAATCACACAGTTTTGTGAAGCCATTTCTTTGGGTGGTTCAGCTTCAAAACTGTGAAATTGTTGTGTTAGAAGGTGTGTGCTCGCGGTCGTCTGACCCTAACGTTCCGTAGTGCAACTACGCTACCACATCGTGCACATTTTATACGTTACTTGTTGAATTTCCAAGACCTGCTGGAACTGTCCTTACTGGCTTTATTCAGCCACTCAAAGGTCTCTGGTACAAGCTCTGGAATATTTTTCACAGATTTCGAGAAAAATAAGCCTCGATCGAATAAACAAATGCAACAATCATCATGTATTGTACCACACTTCCCTTTTGGAGGACGTTGTGTTTGTTTACATTTAATACACACTACAGGTCACGTGACGTGGGTCGTGCAATCGGTCATTTTTTTTTTTTTTTTTTTTTTTTTTTTTTTTGCAGCAACATGTTATGAAGAAAAAAAAGCGTGATTTTAACGTTTTGAAAACAACTTCAAGAAATGTTGCTAAAAACAGGTGGGACTGAAAAAAAATGTAGTTAAAAATGAACGTGTTTGGCCTGCCATGACTGACAGCCAGTGGGAACAGTGATTCTGCTAACTACTCCAAATAACTTTTGTACTGTCAAACATTCAAAGTGAAACAAGGAACTTGGAAAATTGTTAGCTCGCTATTGTTTACTTTCACCAACTGCTTCCTTTCAATACTCGATCAAGATTGTGAAAGGAAAGAATAGCAATCGTCTCTTCTATAAATAGTTAGACCTATATATTTTTTTAATGAGAACTTCTATTTTTTTATTGTGTAATTTTTTTATTTTATTCTTTTTTCTTCTAATTTCCTGCTGTCATTTCTCTGTCAGGGGCCGTATAAAACTTTAAAGACAAACATTTGGGATGACAATAAAGTTAGTTTGATATTGGACATTGGACATCCATACAAGTTTGTACAGCAAATGTGTAATTTTCATTTGACACTTGGACATTGGACATTCACATACGTTTGTATAGCGAATGTCCACTATCATTTCAACAGATACACGCATACGGTACGTGCTACAGCGAATGTCCACTATCATTTCAACATAGACATTCGCATACGTGTGTAGAGCGAATATCTAGTTTCTATTTTGATATTGGACATTCACATACGTTTGTATTGCGAATGGCTGGACGTACACTCGTAGGTCCCGTGTACTGTGTCATGCGAATGAAAGAACCCCTTAATTACACAATGTCGCTGAGAGAAAGTGATTTCCCCGGTGTTTCTGGCACAACTGACAGCAGAAGTCCGTATTACCTTAAATTATAAAGCGTTTTATAAACAAGCCTCATCAATAAATACAAATGGACGTACTGGTCTTCAAAATGTCTGCGCCTCATCACAGTTACTATGATTTGTATTTATTATAACAAGTTGACACCAATTATGCAATCACTTCCCTCCTCGATATGGATCACTGTAACCAAACAATTGCTTGAAGGACAGCGGAACAAACGGGGGGGGGGGGGTGCGGGGTCCCGCATAGAAGTCTTGGCCGCCCACTTGCTAGCACCCATTTCCCTAATGACATCGCAAAAGTACATAAACCAATGGTTTGATACATCGACTCCCCGCCCCTCCCGAATTATTATAATGCCCGAGCTTACCACCCACCCCACCCATCAAAAATAAAAATAAAAAAACAGATAAACAAATAAGAAATATGCAGAAGTTAATGTTAAAACTTATTGTACTAAGAGAATAATATCCCTTCTATAAAAGCTTGTAAACTGTATTGTCAGTGTTCCTTAGTTGTCGTGTTTTGATATTTTTAAAACCATGATTCAAGTAACAATAATTATCTTTAAAATTAAATGATTAGTTTTCATAACTCAATGTTCGTGTTTTTAAAGTTTTTCTACAGTGAAACCAAGGCGGAAAAATGCATCTAGACAACCCGGATTTTCCTGTTTGACGAAGGGATTATACTTTTGATTTTATGTTTGATTTGTTTTGATATAAGTGTTGAAGGTTGTAAAACCAAAAAGTTACATAAACGGAAGAATATAATTAGATTATCTTTTAAATCTCTGCATGGCCAGAAGGTGCTTTATTTGTATGGGTGGCCAAAAGGGTCATAGTTAATAAATTATTTATAAACTAATGGACAAAACAACAATCAAACAAAAGAGTAATTAAAACAAAGACAAAATAGAAATTAAAGTCAGAACCGCAAGTCTTTAGGTTTTGAGACCGCACTCAATATTGTTGTAATAGGCCTATTCAGATTGACTTTAGTTTTTAATATTAGAAGTTGGATTTGACTTTATTTCCATTGTGTTCATTCGTTCGTCCCTACTTGTCTTTTGATGTTTTGTTGTGGCCTTTTCATTGTTCGTTCTTTGATTGTAGTTTTTTGTTT